>JAQGAK010002490.1:0-20068 GCA_034696945.1 Lipothrix lubbocki
AACACATTTGTAAAGAGACAAAATTATAATAAAACGCTAAGATGGTTACGACTCTGTAAGGCCTTCGGGTAAATCGGTGTATAAACCCCCAATTTTTTTTAAACACTTTATGTAGTTCTTATCCACCTCAATTAAACGTAACTTACGATGTGTTAACTTAAAAGTCCACAAGCATATCTAATACTTCAAACACAATGAAGTAGCATTGGTGCTAAATCGCAAAATATATTCAACCAAATATTTGTAATATAACTCGCAAAATATTTGAAAGCAGAGCGTAATAAATATTAGCATTCAACCTACACCAGAATCACTTGATGAGACAGCTGATACTACGTAGACTTCATTTGGTAATCGGCTGTGGAAGTCCCAAGAAGCAATCCTTGATGAAAACCAACCCGACATATATGAACCATTAGTTAAAGACTGTCAGCCGAAACGTATGTTGCTACTCTGTGGTACACTACGACAGTTCTACATTGTTATAGAAAGCGAAAGCGTCTTATTATTACCAGAGTCGCAACCGAAATAGACGAAATGTATTCCATCCTGAGCTCCTGACAGTAACTTTGTGAGAAGCAAGGTGTGCGAGAGAGAATTATGTATGATCATTGCTTTCGATTTCATACAGGAAAAAAATGAGACCCTACAACTTTCTCCATGAATCTTCTTTACGTTTCCCAATTTTTTCCTTTGATTTCCTCTCAAAAGATATAGGATTCCATGAACTCCTCCAGGCAAGGATAAATTTCCAAACGTGAGATTCAACTGATCAACCCATCATTCCTGGTGGTTTGCATGGATCCAGTTCTGAAGAGTGTATTTCCTTTCTGAGACGTGACGCGTTTTACGAATAACTCATAACCTGGAATTTCTAGAGGCAGAGCCGTAGCAATATTATACAGAATTCAATTGTAAGTCACCTTTCGGAAAACTCATAAAACGTGTGGCTTGGAAGGACGCAGGGCATTGATAAACATCCTACCATCAATATTATTCTAATTTGAACGCTATGTTACTTGACACCATTGTAACGTAAATACGAGAGTTATTTGCAAAATAACGTTACTGCAAAATGCAAGAGCGGGGGAACGTGCACACAAAGGGACACGGTTTGAAGCATAATTCTGACCGCAGTAGTTGCTCCGAGCCTGACAGGTATCTACACTAACGACATGTATTTATAGTCAAGTATCTATAGAGTAGGAAAACGGAGAAGTTGAGAACTTGAAGTTGTCACGAAGTGAGGAATAAAAGCGAGTGAAATTACGCGTTAATATTAACACGTTAATATTAATGAGCGTTGAGTAGCGTCAGACAAGTGAGACTCTACAAAGAGATCTACAAAAGGTAAACGAGCGTTATGGTTTCTAGTAATCCGTCAAGTCATAAGGTATACATTTGCCTCCGCTGCACAATTCCACTATGTGCAAGAGGCTGACAAGGGAATAATTTAAGACGTCCAAACTTTATCTGTGCACAAAGTCATAGTGTGAAGGAGTGTGAAATCGTAAAAACTGACACTACCCCGGTCTTCTGACTGAGGGATGGTGAGAAAGAGAGACGACGATGACGATGTGGAGAAGAAAAATGCCGACGACTATTCAAGTGTCAAGAAAGTTTGAGGTGTAATAATACTCCAAGCCAAAGAAACGTCGTTAAACAGCCATTCTCATTCAAGAGAAGGATGGATGGGAATTATAAAAGTGTGACAGATATGTTAAGGATTGGATTTATGACAGGTGCTAGTTTAAAGCGGATGGTAACGGTAACGCTTACGCCTCTCATATCTGTAACATGTCCACACCGTTTTAGCTATCCCTATCACTACAGCTCAGCCGTGGTGATGCACCAGTATTATTTATAGGCCAACCTACGTGTATCTCCATTGTAACGCATACAACATTATACTAAATCCAGACTTTACATCATTACTTGTGTATCGGGTAGTTTGTATAATAACTCTTGCAGCTCCATTAAATAAACTATAGTCATTCTATATGCATTATGGACCTTCCAGACAATTACTCACAAGTTACCTCAATATAACATCAGTCCTTTGACTAAATGAAATCCCTCATGTAGCTATCTCTCTCCTATTTTCACTTCACTGTCTACAAAAATAAATGATGGATTAGCAGCATCAACGGCAATTCATGGATGAGCATTATCGTTCATCGATTTTGCTTCCAACTCCTCTCAATTCCTCCGATGTTCACTATCCAGTATAAATATGCGCGTGATACAATTCCTTCTATAAAGCGGCATGTAGCCAGGATGTGAACTCCAAGTGTAACAAAGAAGCTTACTAACAATAAGGGACAAGTACCCTGAGGAGCAAGTAGTTGGCAAGCCAGTTAAGGGTAAGCAATTGGCTTATACGTATGAGGCTCGCCAAGTGTTCAAGTTACATTTACGTAGTAGATGGACCCAAATTGAGCAAATACACAAACCTGTAGTATATGCAAAAGAATGCATAGAGGGACAAGTGTTATACATGAGCATTTAGGGGCAAGTGGTAGGAAAGTGCATTAGCCACCCACACTTACTTACACGATGGCATGTTGGTGGTAACAACATTAGTAGCCAGTAGCCACACATGTATGTGCGACGTATGTGGGGTTTCCATATCCCGTTTGTACGTATAACCTTCGTTCTCGTTCTCTGATAAGCAGACCATCACGGGGGAATACATTTCAAACTGTCCAACAACACTATATACCTCCGTCCTTTATATAAGTAGATACTTTTTTATCCAGTATTACGTGAGTATAACAGTAAAAGCTTATTTGTACTCAGAAAAGGTCCTGAACCCAAAAATGTTTGTAAGAAGAAGAGTTGGAATATCGACGAAGACGGAGAGAGAAAGTAGAGAATGGATTAATATAAAACTGACAAATCATTTTTCATGTGCGGTCGGTCGTCTTAAGGGAAAAAATATGGCAAGAACCGGATACTTACATCAGAACACATAACCTTAGAGGCCATCATCTCCTTATGTACAGCGGAACTGGAATGTCTTGCAACTTCTACCAAACAGTACTACTGCTCAGACTACAAGATTTCCACGACTTCCATCATAAGCATATGTACAGCAATACATTGTGGCAGCAGCATGATACCGACACTATGCATGACAACAACATTATACTTATGTAAACACTAAAGCAATGTTCATTATATCTACACTATAGTGGCTTTATAGTAGCAACACTGTATATGGCTGTACTATATCATACAGCGTAAGGTCGCAGCTCCCGAAGATGCAACAGTCCATTAGGCTTTGTCAACTCACTCATGGCAATGTTATTAATGTATATAGGAACACGGCCCGGTTAATCTTCGTCATTATTTAAAGCTGAGAAAAATCTTTTTTGTAAACCTCATACATATTCGGCGAAAGCTGACTATGGGATAATCGTATAGATTTACCCTGCAATCAAACAAAGCTCTGGAAGGTACATTTACAAGCTTTCAGGAAAAATTGACCTACGTTAAGGCACAAAAACTTAACAAGCAATCCGTGTTGTTAACTTGCTAACACTTGTCATCAAGCATAATATTTAAGTCGTCCTGTTACTTCTTACAACTAGCATCGTGTACTTCCGCACCATGAAATCCGCATAACATAACCTATTTGTTACAACAACAAAATCATGACAAACAAATTGGCGGCAAATCTTGTAACAGAATTCAAGCTCCCCACAAAAATTCCCATTCGAGAGCAAGTAGCTCTCAAATGGGAAGCGTAATAAACCGGAGTAAGGTTAGGAAGATGAAAAACGCAAGAAATTTTATCGTTCACCAGGACTGACTGGCAAAATTCGCTGCATAACAACAACAACAGTGGGAGAAAGAGTAGAAATGGGGAAAGCTAAAGCTAGCATAGCATGAACGTAGATATACACACTAGCTATGAAAGTAAATAAACTTTTTAGCCGAATAATTTCTATTTGTGAAATATTTTCACTCAAGTAGTTACACATTTACACATGCAGGATTCTTTGTATCAAAGTCCTCTTTTTGTGTTAATATTCTTTCTTACTTTTTATAGCCTCTATAAAGTAAGATGAACCTAGGAGCGACGTCTTGGACGAAAATATGCGAAAAATTCCAAAAACCTAAGCAGTATTTACGGCCATAAGGACATGTACGTCTTTGCGGCCGCTCACAACACACCACATAATCCACTGTTGTTGCTCCTCGTATGGAATGGAGCCGCAGTAAGACAATTTGCAAAAAAAAATATAAGGGGAATTTTCTATATGCACAACTTAACATGTGAAATAAAATGTCGCCGCTCACTACTCAAGCTCAAGTTTAGTTTAAGGAAAGTATTGTTTGTGCCAACGCAACAATTGGAAGCAATATGCTACGGCGGCCACATGGCGATGGGTTACGGTGTAGATTTTGCAATGAGAATTACGGTGCCCATAGGGCAATATGGGTTAAGGTGGAGATATGGCAATGGGAATTACGGTGGCAATAAGGGACCTAAGTTTTCTCTTAAACCAAGCGTGACGGATGGACGTCACCCGGGTTTTATAATAGAAAAAGAAAGAGATTATTGAATTATGTTAATTATTAATTTTTATATTTTTGTATGATTTTAAATCAGACTCTTAAACAAGAAATAACTTTTCTGTAGTAGTTATTGGCATAGTTTCTAAATGATTCAACGAAAGATGTTCATGAGGTCCAAAAACAACGCCTTACTTCAATAGTATTAGGAGACTTTAGGAGTAGGTGCATAGACTACAGACTGTTCGTTTTTGCCGTCATCAAATACTTCCGTAATCGTTTTATTCTGGAGGTTGGGTTCTCGTATTGTTTTTTTTACATTAAATTTCTTCATTTTCGTGAATACAAGGGTCATGTTAAACGGCAAAAAAGGGCGACTCATTACTTTTATGGTAAGAAAAAATCGTTTCTGGGTAGCATTACACCTGCTGACCGAAGTACTAAACTCATACCTGCATAGAATCTACTAGAAGTAAATATCTACATACATACCTAATTATACATTTGCTTTTACAACCTTAAGCTTAAGTACTACATTGTAGTACACTGGTTAGAGATATTTTGCAAATACTGGATACTTTCCCCAATCCACAGAGATGATAATTCAAAGTATGGTAATATAGTTCGATAGTTGAAGCAAGGGCGAAGGGATGAGGGGATGAATCTGAAAAAAGTATTTCCCTTCTTCGTTTTTTACATATCATGCCTAACATGCTTAAATATAAAATGCATGCATACATTACACACCATAGCAGCGTTAAATGTATAGGTATTATATAGTGCATGTACATGCTATATAGGCACGTGTCTTACATGTACACACCTATATTTAAAACATATTTTAAACACAAATGAACAAATCTGTATAGATTTCCTACATTACATTAATTATACACCAACTCATAATATAAGTACATGCAGGATACTTTACACCTATCCCTAAAGTCATTCATCTCTCATTCGTAACCCCGAAGGCAGTTGGATATATTATAGTTCCATACATGTAAGTCCGGTAAACACTTAGAGATGTGGATTGGCCCATTGCGTTTGATTCTATACACATATACGAGAGTAGCACACGGCTTACTACAGAGCAGCGGCATTGATGAAGAGCTTTTTCTCAAACAAAAACAGAGCATCAAACTCTCGAGCTTTCTCTCATCCTCGTCTAGCTTTTGCTGCTCTCAGCTTCCTTTCAGTAGCTTCCCTTTATATGACTTAAATGCTATACGCCCGTGGTGGGCTTTGGTTCCATGAGAGTAACGGCGTAAAAGTATCCAGCCCTACATGTTCCTCAGTGCAAGCAATACTTACATATGTACCTAAAAATGTTTTCCTTCGCACACAAGTTTACCCCCAGCAAAAGCAGCTCTCATTGATGAAGTTATGCTTATATAGGTGAATACGCAGGTATACATGTGTTTGTGGTAGAATAGCTACGCTACATAAACACTACTACTCTCTTAAAATGTATGTATAAGCTACCAGGAAGCCTAAAACAGAAACTTCTAAACTTAAATACCTCGGAATACATAGGAACATGTATGAATGTCTATTGGGAAATACTCTCCATAATGTATTTATTTCATTTATATCGGGAAAACTCTTTATATGTTTAGGTCTGTCGGGAGACACAGTTCGCGAGAAAGTCCAATGGTGGGTGTTTTTCTTCACTGCCTGTCACTTGAGTTTTAATTTCGACTTTTCACTTAGAACTCAACATTCGACACGATCCTCAACATGAGTGTAAATACAAGACCAAACTGAAAGGAAAAAGTTTTACTTCTTTTTCCTGGAAACCTTAACTCGCCTACATGCGGAAATAATAGGAAGAACATAACACAAGAAGCAAAAATTGTTTATAGCAACTCCTATAACGATAGGCATGTTCACAGCGTCCGTCGAAGAACAAGTTATAACAATTGGAATTACTATGATTTATACAGCCAATCACTAAGAAGACACCAACCTATATGGACCTTAAAAGTTAACTAGCACCACTTATCTGGAACAACAACTCTGTCCACATCCACACCATTCACTTTTCAACTCATAGTTCCCAGCTAAACACTTTTTCTTTCATCGCTCCATTATTCCCTACTTATAAATATAAACGGAGATCATTCCACCGTATAGAGATCATCGGAGTGTCGGGAGCCCTATGATAATATGGAATGGCTTTACGTGTATCCTGTGCCTGTTTCCTTATATTCTTGGGATACGTCATGTGTAATTATACGTAAGTATACCTGTCCTGATTCAGGGAATCTGTATCCTTTCCCCTTCAACTCCGCATATCCAGTATCTCAAAGCTATCGAGGAAATGAAAAGTTTCTTCGGTCCTTGTACTTGTTTGCAGTGGCAGAGAGTTGGAGGAGACGTAAATAATAGCAGCAAGGAGTTGTCTCAGCCTTCGTTTTCAGGATCATTTTGTTGTATGTATAAGTGTAAGAAACTACGGTGCACACTGCTGGGAAAAATTAAAAACTGTGTTTTCATGTCAGGTTGCTCAACTTGGATCGTAATTTATCTGCTAAATTTCTACACACACATAACTTTGTTCCACTAAAGTATGACCAAGTTATCTATTGCTGTATGTCGTTGCAGTAGTGGAAAGAAACTTTGCTTATATTGCTGTAAAAAGTTATCCAGCAGATAAAAGCCGAGGGAAGAATACTCGAGGAAAGAAGTATATTAAGCAAATCCTTCGGTGAAAGAGGGAAGATTTGCAAGAAACTTTCTTCTCCAGTGTTGAATCACGTTGCTTTACTACATACAAACATGTTTAGCAGTGAGATGGAAAAATTCCATTAAACCTCCAGATTGAGGAAACACTTGTAAAACTGCGAAATAACTAATGACATTTTGTCCTAAGTGCTGTTGAAATAAACTTTGAAATAAATGTTTACTGACAGGTCTTAAATTTTAAACAAAACTCCATGCGGGGAAGTATTGTATGCATATTTAACCCTATGATTCAGCTGTAATTACATCCACGCCACAAACATTTTCCTTCATCTACATACATGCTCAATACAACACATACTATACGGGGCTTTGATTCCATTCATATATGAAAGCATACAATATTAACTCACGTACTGCTATACTCTGATATGATTACGCATGGCGTTTACACTTGCTGGAGTGTGTAATTCAAAATATAAAATGATATATGAGCAGTATCTCTAGATGAATCTTTTACATTCAACTCTTCAGTCAGTTAAACGTGATTTACCTTGGCGGTGGAGTTAAATCCACAAATAAGAAATTAAATAAGCTGTACCTCTTGACTTTTTAATTAACACGGAGTCTTATCAAGGTTGCTAGGACCACAAGCATGTGTTCATTTGCTTAATAGACTCCGCTGGCTTCAATTTACAAGTGTTTGCAATCGCTTCTGCTGAAGTAGAAAAAACAACTTAAAGGATAAGACACTGAGTTATAAAACGCTTGCACTGTTTCCACCAACAAGAGTCAGGCCTCCAGCAACGTCAATTTGCCTCTCTGCTGCCTGTACTGACCTCCAAGCGACGGGAAGGAATGCAACAAACTACCCCTTGGTGCGTAACAAACTAAAAGAAGAAAGCAATAATGCAATACTACTGCAATAGAAAGAGAAGAGTTGAGAAATAATTTTTTCATACGTTCACAGCACATTTGACGGAATGTAGCCTATGTTTGCATATAGAATATGGTACGACATTGTCTTGGTCATGCTGCGTTAAAGGAAATGTGGGAGGTAAATCTCCGATTGTTGACGTCACTACTTTGCCGGGTGAAATGGCCGAAAATTATATACTTTAATATTATTAACCACTTCATTTAGGCTGGCTTTTCGAGTGGATAGTTTCCACTTTTCACCAATGATAATAGAGAGCTTTCCACTTTCCACCAACTTTCCATTTCCAAACATTTAACTTTAAGCTTTCCATACATACTTTCCATTTTCTTCTTACATACACACATTAATTAAAAATAATTAAAAATACAGAATTAAATTGACATGTTCTTTTAGTCTTTAAATATCACTAAGCGCACACTGGAAAGTGGAAACTATAATGCTTTATTTTGATGTGGTACGCACGTTCTAGTGTAAAGTGGAAAGCATGCAGCTTTTCAATTATCTGTAGAAAGCGGGGAAGTCAAGTAAAAAGGGAAGCGTGTATGGGCTGTGGAAATTGTCAATGGAAAGTGAAAAGCGTATATGGAAAGTATGTATGGAAAGTGTCGATGAAAAGTGGAAAGCTGGATGTGTGAAAAATGGAAAGTGTTGATGGAAAGTATAAAGCTTCCTGAGAGAAACTTTATTTCGCTGACACCACTATGGTGTGTGCCTTTTGACGCAGTAACACAATTCATTGAATTTTACATAAAAATGATTGTGCTTGTAAAATTATTTCATTTAGATATTGTAACAATCATTATGCTCTATCTTCACTGTTCCACGAAAAGTTGCTATCACTATCTCCTTAATCATAACACTAGAAATATTAAACCGCTTTCTAAAATCTTCTAAGAACGTTGGGATAGTTCCTCTGGCACCAATCAGCAATCCAATGATCTCCATTTCCTCCAACTTGTATCTTCCTTTGAAGTATGGTATACATGGTTCATAAATCATATTCTTTTCATGATCAACAGCATTTGGTTGCGATTACTTCTTTGATTGAACGGTGCCTTTTCATATTTTATGACTTCATGGTAGGAAAGAAAAATCTAAATGTATTTGAATTAAGTGATAAAATGGCTTAAATAGAATTTTGGGATACGAAAAAACTGATTTTAAACGTATGATTTGTAGCGCTTTTTTCTCCATGTACATGCTAACAATTCAAAGCTGGTAGACAAACAAGTTATCACAGGGCCCCATCAATGTTAAATGTATAAAGCTCGTCGACATGGTGACGTCACTGACATAGAGAGGGGCCAGAAATAGAAGTATTGTCGTTGGCTGTGGGCTTGAGGTAAGATAGGTCTAGATATAACAACATTGGTTAAATGTAAACGATAGAAGGAAAAATAAGGAAACAGGGAGACAGAGGAGGACAGAGAGTTGAAGGAAATCCTGACTTGTACGCCTCATGTTTGCTCAAATGTGAAATGTGTCAGGATGTGGCGATGAAGGGGATCTTAAATTGATATCTGGCACATGATACATGTTCTGTAGGTAATGAGCTTGAGAAAAGTTGCTGCTGCTGTCAACGCCTCACACGACATGTGTCTTCGCTTTTGTAATAATTACATCCAGTACGAGGCAACTTGTGTGGAAAGCAGTGCTAGAGAGAGACTCTGGGATCCAATGAGAAGGAGACCGAGGGAACGATGAATGGATGACTGTAATAGGATATAGAAAGGACACAAAAATAGCGAGAGAGAAGCAATCGAACTTAAAGAGAATTGTAGGGGGTGGACTTATTGAGAAACTTTGATATTGTTATTCTGTCATCTATATGGGATTGCTCCTCAATCACGTCACACACGGACATCAAGACTCCTCGAAAAAAACGGAAACTCAGCAACATCAAGCATATAGAGAGAGGAGCAATGGAGGATGCTTTCCATCCTACAAACCCAATTCATCCTATGTATTATTTAGTTTCCGTCCCGTCGCCTTTGCAAATTCCATTTCTACAAGGTAATCTCATATGTAACATCAACTCCAGACATATTTTTATAAGTCTCTTCCTAAGTTCATGGTCAAACATAAACCGGTAAGGCTCTGAACGTGCAAATATTCATATTTGATATTACACACTTACAAGAGCTCGCCGCCAACCAAAGTTGATTTCACTTTTGGCAGAATCTCATGTAATACACTGTACGCTTGGGGTACTCAAAGTCCATTTTCCTTGTTACAAAACCCTCTCATGTCCACTACAGTTTCACAAAGCGAAATCCATTTCGGTGGTTTACTATAAGGACTAAAGACAACTCTCAGCTTGCACTTACATACTTACATGCTAAACATCGACTAGTCTACACAAGAATTCCGTAGGACGGGAAGACTTTAAATTGCTCCTCCACCGATAAGTGTATAATAACGCTGTGTTAGGGCTTGCCAACAACTTTAAAGTATCTATGCCGTACAGCCTACTTATTGAAGGAAGACTAGACAAAAATCGATCAAGTCATGCGGTTTTTCCTCATACCTAGAGGTGTCACGATGGCGGTACATTGATTTCTTAAAAAATTTGCTTCCAGCTCCTTTACTCTCTCTTCATTACATTTCTCCGTCTTCCGCTCTGCTCTTCACCTCCCTGCGTCTCACGTACATTCACATTGAGCGAAGAACGAGATGAACAACAAGCAAGCTTGTGTATTTGCATTACCAGTAGAGCAGGAATGTTTGTTCATAATTTTGAGACTTATTGTTTGCTTCATATTCACTATTAAAACTTGCTGTACGACCATTTACTCAATATACGCAATTCTATTTCTACTATCTGCATATAGATAGATAGATATGTTCACTCTTCAGTACATGATTTGTTTGCTTGTTGTAGTTGTTTGCTTGAGTCCTTCAAAAAAGTAAAAACTATGTTTGAAAGCACAAGAGTTTGGAAGTACAGATACGTTGTATTTGATAATATAAGATTTAGAAAATAATAGACGTACTTAAAAAATAAGACTGGGAAAACACATAACTTGAAAAATACAACGAGACTTGTTTCAAAACTAAAAGTTTGTGTGAAAATAAAATGCTTGCTTGCTCCAAATTCACTCCTAAAACTTATTTTAGTGCCAAAACTGATAGTTTGGTGCTTGCAGTGGTTTGCAGATTGAAAACCATGTTTGCTCAAAACTCACCATTCACTCAACTTGTACATCCCCTGGATCTTTCAGCAAATTAAAAAATAAGTACGTGCTACTGAGGAAAAACTTATAGCCATGGGAAAGTAATCAACAGTAGATCCTCCGTAGTCACGTTCGGTGAGAGTGGGCATTGCTATATGCTAATATCGACAAAAACTTTGTAATAATTATCTAAAGCAGATGTATTGACAGCGCGCTATAGATATATAGTAACATACGACGGAGTGAGTAGAAAATAAACTAGAAACAAAAGGTGTAATCAAAAGTAGGACAATATCTATGCATAAGTTTTGCAAAAACGGCAGAAATACAATATTCCACAATATTGAATTTCGTTTTGTATTGAACCAATTCCCAGTATATAGCACGTGAATTAGGTTCTATAGTAGAAAGTAGAATGGCTCGCACCTGGCAATTTAAACATATACGGTTACCTACCCCAGAAGTATTTCTAATAATAAGTTAATAAACCCAGGAGGCATGCCAATCTTAGCATAAAAATGAGAGTGAAAGAATCCATACCATGGGTTTACAATTTATTCATGAGCGTAATATTACAGAGGAAGAAACCAGAGATCAATGCTGGCACCACGATGAAGTCAAGACTAAAGGCAAACAAGACGAATGAATATTCAAGAATAATGAACAATGAACATTCAAGACTAATAACGGCTGAAGACTGAAGTAAAGACCAATGAGGAGTCTCAAGACTAATAACGTATAAACATTCAAGTCTAATAATAGCGAAAGAGGAATCAAGTCGAATAGTGAAAGGGAAATCAAGTCTAATAACGAAATAGGATCCAAGTCTAATAATGAATGAGAATTCAAAACTAATGACGAATGAAGTTTGAACACTAAAACTGAATGGAGATTCATAGAAAGAGGGGAAAGTGGTGAAATGAAATCCCATTCAGTGCTGCCAGTGCAAAATGAAGATGATTCGGACGACTCCATCTCCGTCACTCAATCATCCTCCTTGGGAATCTGTTTTTATTCATTTACCATAAAAGGCGTGGGAACTCTACGGGATGCAACAGATATTCCTCCGTTTACTCTCCATTCCCTCCTTGACGAGGAACAAGACGTGTGGACATGATGATCATGAAAATCTAGTTCGTCGAATGCATATATAGTTTCAGGGTACACGTACCCATTAAATTCGATTCCGCGATTTTTTACATCCTTCCCTTCTCTTTCAGTTTGGAAATAGAAATCATTCCTAAGTTTCTGTAGGTAGACCGTGAGAAGTGGGTTTTGACATGGCGAGGTAGTGGAACATGAAGAAGCCAGATTCACGGAGAGGACCAATGCACTGACGGAAGAGCCTGAAGACTATAGTGGTATAGAATAATAGTAAAGAATATGAATTGACGGTGAGAAGACCAAAAATTATGTACTGACGGGAAAGAAATTTAAGTTGAGAATGCCTATGAATATGCACTGACAGTGAGAATACCAAAGAATATGCATTTGACGGAGGAGCTATCGAAGAAACTGCAATGACAGAGAGAACTCAAGGAAATAGAAAAGGAAATCAAGCAAAGCTCCTCCGCCTTTCTTTCCTCGTCAACTGCTTGCTCAATTTCAGCTTAGATTTCAAATAATGGAACATTCAGTGTAAGTTTGCAAGTGAGGACGCTATTGGATTTCATGGCCTTGCTTACGTGTTTGTCTCTCTCTCTCTCTGTCTTTCCCATGAATGTTCATCGCAGAGGATGGGGGAGTAATGGAAAGCAAAAGTATAAATATTCTTAGCAGTCAGTAATAGTATAGAATCTGAACTAAGTAAGCACAGTAATGTACTCCATAACTACCACATAGTAATATGAAACATCCAAGCATCTATACATTGGTATACACATAATCCACCAGGACAAAAATGTACACCATGCCCTAGTGGAATGTGTAGGGAAAACCAGAATCGGATTTTTTATCCTTTGACCTGTCTCTACGCAATCTCTATGCATGGTTAATGCTTTGTTTTGCTTCTCGCTGACAAGAACGGATATGTGCGTGTAGGTGGATGTGTACCAAAGACTTCGGGGAGAAAGTAGATTCCTGACAAACTTGAATTCAGATTGCTATTTTTCGTTCTCTCTCCTTTTATTATTTCCAATTCATTGAATTGAAAATGGAATAAAATCCGAAAAGATTTTCTTTAAATCATTCTTTGTTTACTTGTATTTATACTGACACACGACACCGGGGAGGAGAATTTTGCACAAGTGAAACACATGGAGGTGCATGTAGCTGACATGAGTTTATTTCCTTTCTTCCTTTCCTACATTTTCCGTTATACTTACTGTACTTATTATACAGTCCATATACATTAAACACATCTATGATGTATAAGTTAACATTTTTTATTTACAGATTTGTGCTACACCTCCCGCACATACACGTAGAATATTTCTTCCTATACCACGCCCCAGAAACCTACATCTCTCCACATCCTTGAAGGAGTGGCAAGATTGACAATCAAATTTACTTAGACTTGTCAACCACATTGAAATTCAGCAAAGGGATGTTTTTGGAATTCCTGACTGCATTTCCATACATGGCTGACTAAAGTGGATTTGAGAATTCTTCCTTGGATATATCCTTCTAAAGTATACAGATACATTATTTGGGAGTACATCCATTTTCTTTCTTTTTTGGTCTTTTTTTATCTCCCGTTTTCCCCATATACTTCCTTTTGTCTTGTCATTACCACCGTCTTGTCCTGCTATAACCATTAAGGATTAGGTCCACCGGGAATACACGTTACCTACATCCGTGCTATTGTTTCAAAATAAAATTTATTTACTCGCAACAAAAATACATGAATATTTAAATAATGCTCGGATTTTTCAATTTCCTCGCGGCGTTCTGGCACCCGCATCTTATGTAACAACATTGCATTTACCTGCTCTTGCTACTTCGCCTGATGACAGCGGATCCAGGATTTCATACTTAGTGCTAGTATAGTGCATATGTTCTCCGCTATGCATACTTATTCACATGCTGTCTATAGAAATACTCACTCGCACCACATCATCTACCACCTTTGCCTTTCTATTGTCACTACGTTTCTCGGTGAGAACTGACTTACTTTATAAGAATGTGGAAACCACCGGTAGCAATATAACTTTCACTAGTTTATTTATGTGTTGGGGAAGTTGGAGAGGAAATTTCAAGGGAGTTTATGTGCTACATAGATGTGGAGTGATTGGTGATAGCCTCAAGTGAATTTAAGTGTTCCTTTTGAATTTACTACTTATTCCTTTTAGAGCCCGTATCCGCCCAGCCTATTGTCAAATAAAGATCATCCACTGTTCCATCCCTGAATACTTCTCATTACTTATCGGTTTACGGTATCTCTGTGTTTGCTATTTATAGTAGTAACTCCACATTCAACTGTACCATTGAACAGGTTATGGCCTGAGCAAAGCATTACTGTCCTACTACACGGCAATATTGCATTGTAAAATTGGGCTATAATACTGTAGTGTAATGTCATATTGCATTGCAAATCGGTACTTAGCTGTACATCGCTTTATAATACTACATCCAATAAGTATGACTTACCTTAGATAGATACTTATTTCAACAACGTGACTATGTGTTTTTTAGCAAAAAGTTATCAAATCCAATCATATGCTCTGACTGTGTCATTCTGCGTCTAAATACGACCCGACCAACCATTTTCACTGCACTAATAAAATAACAACAAAAAAGCTGAAAAGTAAAGTTGCTTTTACGCTCTTAAAAGAAGTAAACAAGGATTGTCTGAATTTACTGCTATCAAAATTGTAGTTTAAGAAATTAATTAAATGTCTACATTGTCTACATAAGATCGCTTGTAAAAAAAGCAACGCGATCATATGAAATTATTATTTTATTATTACATAAATGCATAAAACTACAGAAATTCATTAAGAAAGAATAGCGAATAATCCTTACTATATTAATATTTTAATCTAGCTTTGGTCCGTATCTCCTCCTAAACCGCTTATCCGATTTTGATAATGTCGGTCTCAAATGAAAGGGTCTAAAGTGTACTTGCGAACGCGAGAGTTTCATGGCAATCTTATAAGTGGTTTGACCTCCCGGGCAGTTGACATTTAACCCATGTCAAACTGCAAACCTTGGCCAATTTCAATGAAATTTTCAGGAAACCTTCCTTTCAACAAATTCATAGGATGCTGAATGGAGACGTTTCCGGAAATCATACCCGCTTGACCGTCAGATCACTGAACATTTAACCCGGGTCAAACTTTAAACCTTAACCGATTTCAATGAAATTTTCAGGAAATCTTTCTTTCAGTAAATCAATAGGATGTTAAATGGGGAAGTTTCGGGAAATCATAACCGCTTGACCTTCAGGTCGCCGAACATTTTACCTAGGTCAAAATCGAGATACAAAATCGTAGGAATCTACCCTTAACGTTCCAAGACAACGAAACAAAATGTGGCAACATTGATGGGACTTAAATATTTTAGAAGATGAATGCTTTTCAAGTCTTCGTGTTTCATACTCAATACTTTAACTAAAACCATTTGAATTTTCCATAGCTTTAGCATTTTAGTATTAAATCCTTACTATATTAAAATATGTGTACATGTATGTCAATTCTGCGTTTCCTATCTCCACCCAAACAGCTTAACCGAATTTAATAATGTTAGTGTCAATTTAAAGGTAATCATGTGTAGCCGCCATTGCAAACGTTGAGTTACCCTTACTTTATCGGTGTGACCCCTGAGTCCGCGAACATTTAGCACGAGTCAAACTGCAAACCTTGAACGATTTCCATGTAATTTTCAGAAAATCTCCCTTTTATAAAATGAGTTCGACGCTAATTCTAAAAATCTTGACCGCTGGGTCACTGAATATTTAACCCCGGTCAAACTGCAAACTGATAGATTTCTATGAAATGTACAAAAAACCTTCGTTTCGCGAAAGGAGATTGATAAAAATTTTCAAAATTACACTGTTTTATTTTCAGTTCACAGGTCACGGAACATTTAAAGCAGCTCAAATTGTGAACCTTGCCTATATCTGTATATTAAATATTCAGAATAAACTATTGACATTTGACATTATAGCATCGCAGCGATTTAATTTTAAATGTTTTAAACTAATAAAATATGTTACGTGTCGTTCGGCAAACGGCAAAGGATCATAAAAATTATGGAATTATTATTAATCCGTATGATTGAAATAATTTTGATAGCCTCCATTAGCTTGCACAGAAATTGCAAAGCGCTGTTTTTATATAGAATTTTATTAATTATAAGAATTTTTCAAAATTTAAAAATACATAATTGTTTAATGCAGATTAAAGTTATTTTTGTAACAGCATAAATTACAAAATTGCACTGTCCCTTGAAATTCTATTTCTAATTTATTTCAACGGCTTTATTTCTGTGTTCGAAAACACCGTGACGCTATTTCCGAACATATTTCCAGGAACTCTCACAATGGAAAATTTCCACCTTCGGGTCAACGAACATTAAATCTATATAAAGATCAATCAATAGAAAGCAGGAATATTTTATTTAAACTTTATAGGCATTCTTGGAAACAGGACAGAAATAGATTTCAAGGTTGACAACAACAACCTCCTTAAAATAAGAAAGCTAGAAAATCTTTAATGGGCACTGGCATTGTTGTTTTAAGGTAGCTGTTGATAAGTCAATAGCCTGGTTCTGCAATAATAGATTATATACTAAACTAAATATTTGTATTTTAGACCTTTTCGTCTAATAAAATTGACAATTATTAAATGTATTACGACGGCCCAAACCACTTCAATTAAATTATTTCAAAGTAATTTGTTTTATCAAAGCCCTTCTACTGACGGAATTATGGAAACAGTGTCACTTCAATCTTTTTTGTCTAATGTGTGTTCACAAGGTGATCTTTGTCAAAAACGGTAAAAGATTCTTTTATTGTCTTTATATTTACTTAGCCTCTCTTTTTGTTTCAATTTATTTTTATTTCTGAATTTTAAGCTCTACCAAATCTAATTGGCGGCACTTATTAATCAGAAATGTGGTAATAAAATCTGTCCACACTAGAGGACGGATTTTCTGTTTTAACATTTTTTTTCAAATTGCGGTTTTTTATTGGGAAGTACTTGCATTTTTAAGATATTCGAATCAAAGAATTTTTAAGATTTTGATTCGCAATAATGGTGTGAAGTCGAAAAACTGGAAGTAATTGATCTGAATTTGGAAAGTCATGTCCAGCTGAAACATTAATACCTAATGACTAATTTAGTAAATTACCTATGTTCAAACATATTCCCGCATGTAGAAATAATGAGTAAGTTAATCCTAAAAGTCTACATTGTATACTTAGCCTTAAAGATTCACATAATTTTGATAGATTTGGGTTGGAATTTCTGCGCGCAGCATGTAAGCGCGGATAAGTTTCAATTTTTTGACAGCCATGTTTCAATGGTAATTGAAAGACAGATTTTAAAGTGTATAATAGTGAAAACACATCTTGCATTTCTTGCAAAATGTGTTTCTTATTAAATACAACCGACTGTCTATATAGTAAGGTAAATACATATGTACATGCTCAAAATCTTAACTGAAATGCCGAGAAACTAAGATGTAAACATGAAACTTATTTTGACATTTTAGATGAATTAAATTTGGCAGAAAATATTTAAGTTAATATAATTTGGGTACAATATCGTTTTAGCAAAACCAATGCCTGCTGAAATAAATTGGGTAAAATGAATTGGTGCAAATATTTTAGTCTGATAATATATTAGCTGAAATTGTTTTGGTCGAATTATATCAACTAAAAATCGTTGGCTGAGAAATTCTTTTGTTGAAAATTCGGGAGCCCTATTTTTGGATTTGTTTCACTCTCCTCTGTACACTACTTCCTATACCGCATATGCGATTCTAAAATTGTTAGTTTTACTTTAAAGGGGTGGATAAAACTTGCAAACGCGGGAGTTTGTTATCTTAACCTTTGCGGTTTGACCTGCACGCACCGAACATTTAAACTAGGTCAAGCTGGAAACCATGACCAATTTAAATAAATTTTCAGGAAACCTTCCTTTTATCAAATCATGAGAATGTTAATGGGAGAGTTCCTGGAAATCGTAACCGATTTAACTCCAGGTCACTCAACATTTAACTCAGGTCAAACTGCATATCTTCGACTGATTTCATTGACATTTTCAAGAAACCCTATTTTCATTCAGTCAATATCATACATTGTGATTTTTTAAAATCATGATTATGTGACACATGGCTCGACGATGTTATTACTTGATGGATGTCGTTAATTGAGGTGCAAGTTGGGTTATCCGCCACTACAATTTAAATGCAAGTTGCGTTAAGTCCATCAACTCAAATGCCTTTACTTGAAATAAAATATGTATTTACTGTAAATGTCGTACCATCGGATAGCACGTTTAGATTAAAATTCTTCTTAAATGGAAAATTTGAGTTAGCCCACTTTCCAGTAATATAAAGTACTGCGGGTAAAGTATGAGAGGCGTTGTTTTGACGTGTTATGCGGAATAGCAAGTGAATATATATAGTGGAGCCTATTTCACCAATCTTTACTCTTCAATCCTCACTTTTTATTTTTAATTTGTGATATCTTTATAACGTACTCTTCACTTTTCATGTCACTGTAAAACCAGTTTCTGAAGATGAAAAGTGCAAATTTGCCGCTACTTTTCCATTTTTTATTGAAATTTTATTTGATTTTTTATATTCCACCTTCGACTTTGCAAAAAAATGAAAAGTGGGGGTAAATTTAAAAGGTAAAAATAAAGAGCACGTTACAAAGATATGAAAAATAAAAAATACAAAATGCAAAGTTAAGAGTAAAGATTGATGAAATAGGCCCCTGGGTCTTATTTCACAACTCTTCTCTCCACGCTGCTCAATTTTTAATTTTTATTTTAAATTTTCCATATTTTTATTTTCACTTTTCATTTCACGAGTAAAATCAGTTTTTGAAAACGAAAACTGCAAATTTATCACCATTTTTTAATATATTTTGCAAAGACCTTGGTGATTGCAAAATTTTCAATAAACATTTGTGACGGTAATTTTTCTCTTTTCATTTTCAAAAACTGGTCATACTGTGAAATGAAAAGTGAAGAGTACCTTATAAAAATATGAGAAATTTATAATAAAAATTGAAAAGTGAAGATTGGTAATAACCCCTTGGTTTCTAAGAGCTCTATCTCCACAAAAACCGCGGACCGATTTTAATAACCCTAATGTTATTGTGAAGGGATTGGAGAGATCTTGGAACCGCGAAAAAAAATTCTCGGTTTCAGCTACCTGCCCAGAATAAAATAGTTCTTGTTTTCATTATTACAGTTAAATATATAATGCAACCAGAGAAGTTTTAACTTTGGAATGTAAAATAGAGCATAAAATTGTCCGTCACTTTTTAGGAGCATATTTGCTCACTTCAAAGAATGCCTAAACGATACCTATGATCTGATCACATAAAATACTAAAACGTTTTAATTTATCTGTGTTTGACAAGTTTTGCAACTAGTTAATAAATAATATTTGAAATAATTAATAAATATTTAGAATAATTATTAAATAATAATTGAAATAATTAATAAATAATAATTGAAATAATTAATAAATAATAATTGAAATAATTAATAAATAATAATTGAAATAATCAATAAATATTTAGAATAATTATTAAATAATAATTGAAATAATTAATAAATATTTAAAATAA
>JAQGAK010002491.1:0-20047 GCA_034696945.1 Lipothrix lubbocki
TTCAATTATTATTTTTTATTAATGTTAATCACAAATACTATTAATACTATAATGAATTATTTAATTATTAATTAATATTATACAAATAAATAGTTACAAGTGCTGCATACGTTATATAGGCAAATAAAACAAATGAATTTTAATAATTAAATAAATACTCATACTAATAACTGTATTATTATAGAGCTCATAAGAAGAATAAAAGTTGATTTTATAGATGTATCTATATACATATGTAAACCACTGGAGATTAGGGAATTGCCCACACGGACAAAATAAGAGCGAGGACATTAAGAAGTCATTAAATGCATAAATCTGTATACAGGAAAGAACTAGGATAAAAAGTATGTCCTGCTGTGCATTTCAGATTACTCTAATTTATATATAATTACTATAATGACACTTAAGTCTTTTAAGCATTTAAGGATCCTTCTGCTAATACTACTGTATTGACTGTTTGCTTATTAAATGTTACATGCATTTCCATAATTTCCAAAGCTTTAGGAACTTATTCTATTAATTGCTTTATTCATTATTGGGTATAATAATAATTTATTATTTTACTCCTTTCGCCCCCCCCCACACCCAATCACCCAACGGGCTTTTATTTAAGTATTGTTACGTTATGCTTTGAAAAAGCACATTATTTCGTATATACATGTATGTATCTGTAATAGAGTGATTAGTCATAATGTTAAAAGGATGATGAATGAATAATGCATACACGTTGTACTATTACTTTTATTATTGTCGGCGATATGGTAAATGCTCAAAACGATTTTGAATGTTTGAACATTAAAATTAGCACAATTAAAATAAGTTCATGATTAAATTTTAAATTTGTAAACGAAAAATTTATTTATCCGCAGTTATCCAGTACGTTTAGGTATATAAAAGCTTGTTTTATTTCTTGTCATCATTCTTGTAAAGATTTAGCACTACAAAGATATACGTGTGGACTTATACTATTACACCTTTAACTTTAATTTGATCATTATGCATTGCCAGTATTATACACCATATAGTAGTGGAGGAGAAATGGGATTTTATGCGTATGGGAAATGAAACTAAAGCAAAGCCAAGGTGAAAACAAATGTGGGTAGCCAACGTAAAATTTACGTACATAAAAATATACAGCAAACACATGTGTTGCTCTTGGTTTCGGTGAATGCAATACATTGCTGACTGACTTTCACTCACGCAGGTAAAATTCAGATTCGGGCGGGCCAAGATAATCGATTTATACGGATATAATAACCTCATACAATAGGTACAATCATTAAACAACCTGGTTGGGAGAATTACCTTGTGTATATAAGATTGTATATACCACTGTAAAATAATTGGATCCATTCAGTCTAATCCTGGATGTAAGTTGGTTCTGTTGGTGACTGAACTTGTTTCTCTTAAACCTTAAACCATCTCTTAAACCTTCCCCTTAAACGTTTTCTTGAATCCTGTTATTTTTTGTACAGCAAATATAAGATCCAAGGGCCATGATACTTGTATTTAAAATCTTGTAGCGAAATATCTCACATTAAGTTAACTTGATCGTATTCCTGACTCATCCAGACAGTTAAACAGAAAGGATGTTTAGTAAACGGAGAAAATTTTTTAACCGTTAAATGTCAATTTTATTATTTTAAAATATTTTTTTAATTAAATAAAAATATTTGAGTTACTTATATCTTCTTGCCAAGGCGCTCATTAGTAAAGTTGTACAGTTGTAAATATTTTTGGTAGAGATATTTTTACGATTGGTAATATTTACTATTACTAAAAGTGTTGACAATTTAATTCAAATAGAAATCCAAGTAGATCTGAACTTAATTTTTAGTGCGTAAAATATTAAAATCCTTTTTCTTCAAGCTAATAAACGAAGGCATAAATTTATTACGTTAGTTTTTCACGGAATTTCGACTATTGTCCAATTGTCCATATAACCAGCTAAAAAGAACTACAGCTATTATTAACGTGTTTCGGTTAAAGCATAATGTTCTATTTGTGCAACGTGAGACGATGACAAAGATACGTGTACAATACAAGAATCAATACACAATGGGTTTGATAATTTTGACTTGTGGAGTGATTATGTGAATTAAACATAAACCTTTAAAAATAATACTAACACTCGGATTTACTTATTAAATGAACCATCTTGAAGTTATTAATTTATATTAATTAACAAATTAGCGGATAGGGGTGATAAAATCATATTTACACATAAAAAATTAGCTATCTTTAAAAATTACAATTATTGATAATTGATACGAAGTGCATACAGAGGCCTTGAATTCCATCCCATCCACACCATTGAGCTTGGTTTGAAACAAGCTTAAGACAAATGTTCTAGATAGTGCTTCCAATGTTGTTCTCCAATATCCAATCTTATCTTCGTCACTTCAATAATGTGCATAATAGAAACGAGTGGTGAGATGAGTAAGGAGAAACTATCCAAGCACGTGAATGATACTATTATGTATATTATACGTTCTATACTATAAACGTTCGATTTAATCTCTTGCGTTACCATGCGTCAAGTGTTTAACGATTCCTTTGTGTTATCCATAGGGCTTTCTTTTCCCCAGTCACCACCAAGAAATAAAAGTGAAGCCACCCTAATAAAAGTATTTTTGTTCAATTCATTGGGTTCACTACGTTATCAGTACAAGCAGAGATTGTGTGCAACTCTGTAATTATGCGTACATTTGCCCTTCTCTCCACATCTTTTTTGGTGCAGTTTCACCGAGGAGAAAACATTAACATTGGATTCGAAAGTTGAATTAAACTTGTGGGAACCGTAATTTTCGTGATAGCTGGTATATAATATGTATATCCCATAGTGCAGTAGTGGTTAGAAAAGTTACGACGGTCGGTTATATTATGCTAATTTGATCACCTGGGCAGCAGGAAAGTCGAGAGAGAGAGAGAGAGAGTAGCTGGGACTTGTGAAAGTCATTTGGAGAGGGAGACAAGCATGAGAAAGCATAGCGGTAAGTTGTGTAAAGCTTAATTTGTGTATATGTAATACTTTTCTTTCCAGCGTTTTGTGAATATTGATTTTGTATAATGAAGTTTATAATTTTATGTATGATGTATAATATGTTGTACGCAAGATGTGCTGTTTTCCACAGAGATGCTAACTAGTATCTAATACAATGTTTGGAGCCAAATATTATTATTTTATTTAGTGGGGAAAATATCTTTATTAAAAACATAATAAAATCCAGTAAAAATGTGCATTTTAAATTTAAGCTACTTTTTTGGGGAGAACGTTTGCTGCAGCGGGGCGGGGATACTAGATTAGATACGATACGATACATCGCATTATTGCTTCTAATAATTTGCAGTACAATTAATTTTTAATAACCTTATATTTGCATTTCTTTTATGTAGTTGATATTGATAGTTTATATTATGAATAGTATCGTATTTTGATATTTTTGGTGATACAAAAATCAGCCGATAGTTAAATTTTTGTTCAAAATCAAAAGTGACACAAGACATTCAAAATAAAATAGTAAACAGGGAAGGGAATAAAATAAATGTACCTGATTTAATGCCATTGAAATTTAATGTTGGTGAATCTTCATTGTTATTTTTGAAGCTTTCGATAACATCCCCACACTCCCGAAAACCTTTTCTGGTCAATGGATGACTTTCTCCCACATGGCCAACCATTACAGGAAACTCATAAATGTGAGACCTAGAGTGGACACAGGGATTTCTCACCCCAGTAGTAAGCAAGAGCTTCCAACTCCGAAGGTAATATATGAGATGACCAATAATATGATTTATAATCAATATACATGTACTGTAACATATAACAAAATAAATGGTGAATAAGGTATGAAGTTCATATAAAAATATTCTAAACCATCTGTAAACAAAAATATGCTCCTGCTATATACTTATGCATTGTGTTCTTAAAATTACACATTACCCCAACAGTCTTCAAAGAGCGCCAGGTCATCCGGGAAGGCATTGAGAAGTGAAATTATAGATGCAGATTGCAGGCCTAAAACTAAATGGTCCAGACCAAAGCTAGCTTCACGAATGTTAGATTACGAATATCATGCTCTGTCTAAAGGCCTAATGAATTCTCCGAACGGAAGCTACAATGCGGGCTCTACAAGTTCGGACGGCTATCAAGTTGTGTTTGGTCCATCCAGCATTAAGAGTTC
Organism: Lipothrix lubbocki; assembly: GCA_034696945.1. NCBI lineage: Eukaryota > Metazoa > Arthropoda > Collembola > Symphypleona > Sminthuridae > Lipothrix > Lipothrix lubbocki. The sequence goes on from JAQGAK010002491.1 coordinate 4,185, forward strand.
TGTTGATGGTAAGCTCATACACACTTAATTCACAAATTAATTATTTAAATACAATTATTAAAGGTACACAGTATGCTTGTAAAGAATGCCAGTTTTCCTATACGTCTAAATAAAATAATGAAAACTGACTTTATTACAGCAATGATTTCCGACCCCGATCCAGAATTGGACACTGCCGAACCCAAGCTAAGTTCAATAAGCATTGGGGAGAAAATTAGGAAATTCTTGGATCACATTCATGCTCAGGATAGTCAGCCTAAAATACATGCTGGCCGTTCTCTAGGTACAAATAGAGAGCGGACACAGTCATGTACAATTTCCAAGGCTCAAATGTTGGATAATCGGCATGATAGACATTCCAACTGTTTTGCTCCTTTTGAGGTCTCTCCAAGTGGGACCAAAAAGCGAATTGCGAAACCCATGAGCCAGCGTAGCCAACGTTTTGAAGAACACAAAGGCTTATTAACTCAGTCCCGAAGATCTCTTTCAGTTGCCAAAGTCTCGGAAAGTCCTAATAAGATCAGCAATAATACTAAACGGACTTCTAAGAGACCCTCATATTCTCTGTCTAATACCAATGACTTTCAAGACGTAATTACTTGTAATAATAAAAGCGGTAGGAATAACGGTAGAAATAATAGTACAATCACCGGCATTAAGCAGAGCTCATCTTCCAAGAAACATGCAAAAACGGATAAAAGGAAGCACCCCTTAAGTCCTAATATCAGCCCTCGTTCAGTGTCGGTGGTAAGTTATTTCAAATCTACATGGACTATCTTTAGCAAGCTAATTATTTACGTACATAATTATTTTTAAATGATACAATTTCATATCTATATTTATCAAAGGCTTTTCACATTTGTTTTGTTTGGGAATTTGTACTCGAATTATTTTAATAAATTATAAATTAATAAAATATAAGTAAATTTAATTTTAATGTGCTAAATATGAGGCAATAACTTCATTTGGGTGTTATTATTAACAGGGAACAATACACGGGAGTGATGAGTTGACAGAGGAGTTCCTCCTGGCCGATTCCACTCCTGCCCGGAACTTAAGTACAATTCAAATTGACACTGAAGACCTCACAACGGACTGGTTGAAAGAGAGGGTAGAGCGGGGAGTCGTTCGAATAAATAATGCTTATTTTAGCCTGGCTCCAGGAACATCCACTTCTAGTTTAGGCATCCATCATCATCCCAATAAAGACTCAAGTAGAGACTCTGCATATGGATTTTCAAGTGGAGAGAGTCGTATCACAACTAGGGAGTCCACACCGGAAAAGAAGTACAAAACTGTAGCCAAGGGTTCTACGACTAGTACTGTGGAACCTCACAATGGCAAGTACAAATCCTCCCTCTCGACAGTCGCGTCTTCAATCAATCAGGATATTAGTAGCCACAGTCATTTGGACTCCTCGGGTCACTCTTCGTGCTCAGAAAAATCTATAAAACATAAATTTCGACAGTCCAGCCTGCCGCAGGAGAGGTGAGAGTATACACCTTTATTCTGTACATATTATGCACTTGCATAGATCTATTTTAAGTATAGATCTGCTAGTAAGTTAAGTAGTAATAAGTAGTAAGTTAGCATATGTTTAAACCATACTATGAATACGGATAGGCAATTATGTGAGCATACATATTAGATTAGGCCGAACTATTATTGTGACCCAAGGTGCCTTATTGCATTATTCCCACACTATCATATCAAATCATTTTCACAGGAATACTGTCAAGGCCTGTCGACAAATCTCTTATTATTATATTATCCCTTTCTTTTTATGTATACATCTGACCCCTTTTAACATTCCAACTTTTCCCCTCTAATGTTAGTAAGTATAGTTTATACAGTAGGCACTTACATATAGATAGAAGGGTGGTTCGGTAACGTTCCTTGGTCACGCAAATTCGGTATGACAGCTGAAAATGAACTTTTCTCTTCGGTCTGCCAGTGAATTAACCCTTTCATGAAAACTTTTATAGTATTAGTTGAGCTATGAGTGTTTTGTTAATTCAATCGGACATTGTTCGCAGCATAGGAAGTCTTGCATTTATAGCATCCATTTAAAGACGTGGCATTTTCTCATAAGGTATACAATTCCATGGAGTGAAAGTAGATTATATGTTTGAAATGGTGTAATGGGAATTCTTTAAGTATCTCCATTTGGATGCGTTTGGGCTTTTAATAATAATATTCGGGTTGGTCATAATATACCAGAACATTGACAATGAAAACATATGTAGATGGAATATCAGTCATTTTTTTCAAAAGCTTTTATTATCAGAAAGAAAAATCATGTGTGTGTAGTGTAATCCACGTAGCAATGTCATGAGAAAGAAAGTAAGTTTGAACGAAGAAATGTTTTTGCAACATTATAGATACAAATTTCCCTGCCCTATGATGAATGATGTATTAGATCTATGTATGAGCATGAATAAAAGTGATTATGACATATTATATGTACACTATAGTAATTATATGCGAATCTATAACCTTGGTCAATGGTTATTATTCAGTTATAAGTAAATCCTTTCTTCGTCTGTTCCTATTTATAGGAGGGATTCACTACTACTTGACGAGAAGTACTACCAATTTTTGACGAAAGTTACGGATGACATCGTGACAAGAGGAATCTACACGAACAGAGGCATCAAAAGTATTTTTAAGTCCCACCTCCTGAAAAATTCCAACTTGGAAATGGTAAGCATGAACCTATTTTTAGTTTTAAAACACATTGTTTTGGCAATATTGCGTTTCCTGTGAAAGTACATGACGCCGTAAGCAATAATACATTTGGCGTATTAGACATAGGTGCCAAAATTTTAAACTCGTATAGTTCATTCTCTTACTCAGAAATTTGAAGTACTTTTCAGATTTAAATAAAGATGATATAAGTATATAATGAAAATAATTATGGCTTGGAAACGTTCATTATAGATTATCGTTGTTTTTTTTCAGGATAAAATGCTTAGCCTATTGGAACGTCTTCGAATAGACATGGGAGTTCCTAAAGACGATTCACTTAATCAACTGGATTTTGGCTACGGTTCTGTTGATTATTCCACGGGTCCATATTTTTATAGCAAAGCTGATGTTAATACTCCACTGCCTGAAGCCCGAAATTCCTCGGAATCTACAGACGATGGCGAGAAACTAATAGTAGAATAGAAACGTTATACTTACTGTTTGAGCTAATAATAATAATAATAATAATATTTTCTACGTCTCTCTGTTGTGAAACAAATGGCTACAATAAGCTAATGCAAAATTATTGTGTTCGGATGATTTACACTATTATATGAATATGAAGCATTTACATAATTTGAAATACAAAAAATGTTATTATTGTGATTACTTTGATGGGAAGAGGCCTGATGTTCTTTTGGCTATAGATATGCTCCGTTAAATAAGGCAATGTAAATTGTACACGATAATAATTATTATAAAGACGCTCATCAATATTTTTTATTAAAAATCCCACTTTATGTTATCTCCAGACAAAAATATAATTTCTACAATATTTTCATTTCTTTTCGTATAGTCCTATATAAATGCCATTTATATATATACACATAGTGTACTTCTTAATCAGTAAAGCCTTACTAAACTGTACACCCTGCAAATTGATACCCGGATGATTACATTCATTTCCCCATCATTGAAATCCCTCTGCAAATATTCATATATAATTATACATACTCATATTTGACATAATCCAATAATTGAGGGAAAAAACACCTCGTAGAGACACTTTGTGCTCCCAAAATTGGGAGTTGAAGAATTTAGGAAGTTCATCAATTCATCACTGATATATATACTTATATATCATACATTATTAAAAAGGTATAATATTTGTATAGTAACAGATTGGCGTTATATGATGCGAGTCATCTTCAAAATCGTCGACTTGGCATTAATACATTGAAGGAGGAATCACTCATCCGGGGAAAAACTATAATATTTTAACTATTATTGATGAGGACAGCGTAAAAAATCCGAAAACTTGAATAATTGTCAACATAAAGTACACACTGTATTTATAAGTATAATAATAATAAGTGATAACAAGATTAAGGGTTAAGTTATAGTGACTCGGTGCTGAAGACTGGCGACTCTTCGTAATAATTGGTATATCAATAATTATCTAAATATATATGGGAGACCGTAATTTGTTAATGGAACGGAAGAATATTATGTCATAACACATTAATTATCATATAGAGTTAGTATAATACAGACACTAATAGTTACATATAAATTATATGAACTATATAGACGTCACATAAATATTTTATTTTGTGGAAGTAGAATTCGGAGGGCTGATTGCAGCTCCTGCTTTAATCTTTATATATATAGTTTCGTTTCGACATAAGCAGAGGTCGCAATACATATATTTACACATTAAACATTATTAGTCAAATTATTTGCAATACATCCTATAGTAGTTCTTTCCGTTATAATCACAACAATATTATTTAATAATGGCTATAATGTTATACCATCAATATATAATGTGTTTACTTTTGTAGAAGTGTCGTTATTAAATATATATGAATTGTCAAAAGTGAAAGCATATAATTTATCATACACATATACTATACCGTGTATGCATACATATAGCAAACAGTTTTATAATAATAATATACACACGAGCTATTGCATGTGATTCAGTTTTACAATAGAATATTTTCTCATATAATAATTTAAGTATAATAATTTACAAGATACCTATAAATCTACAGTTGTGAACACGACGTTTCATCGATAATATGTATAAGTACTTATTAGATATATAAAAATACAAAACGACAACTGAGGGAAAACAGTGCGATTTTGTACACTTATAGTCACTTTTTATACATGGAAGTACTTCTTTTCCCTTTTTACTCCTATACTGTGTGTATACTTTCTCTTATACTAAAAGTAAGTTCGTCGAATTGATTCAAACGCCTAATTACCATGTTAATATATATATGTACAACGACTAATATACCGTTTAGTAATCAAGTAATCATATACAGATATAGGGAATTAGTAAAAACAAACACAAAATTCACGACCCTATAAATTCGCACATATATAATCGTCAGAAGCTAATAATTCTCTGGTGCTCTGTATTGACAAATTTTATTCGAATCCTGTTTAAATAGTGTTTCATTGAATCTACTATTATAGTGAAACCTCACTAATAAAATAATTATACTATAGCTCTCTCCATCACCTATGTATCAGTATATGTAAATCTTCATCTTCAAAATATGATGCGAAGATGAATTCATTTTAGTAAATTTCCCAGCCATGATCACATATTTTGTTTTACTTAATATATAATTTACAGACATCACCACAACACAAGCAATAATAAATTATTACATTAAAAGACATACAATTTACATTTAGGTATATGTATATTCATGTCCAAGAATTCTCCCATTCAACCTATAGAATCCCTGTATGGATATAGGTATAGTGCAACTTCGTGACATCAAAAAAATCAATAATAATAAATTCTTATTGTTATTAATTAATAATGTTAAGACACCTTTGTAACATGAGCATATGGATTTTACCAAGTGAGGCAAAAATTACAGTTTTAGCTTGATCATTGACAGTAGACCTAAATTTCGAGCTATATAAAAGTCTAGTATGAGTGAACGTGTATTATTATACCTATACTTCACACACGTGAAAATCATTGGTATCTAGTACTTCATATGAAAATAATGCTTAGAATTTATTATTAGTTAGTAACTTCAAGTATTTGTAGCTGATGGGTTTCTTTCTCTTTTGCGTGAATATTAATATAAGTTAAATTCATATTACAAATTTGGACAAAGACTTATTGGGATAAAAGCACATATTTTGAATCATAATCCAGACAATCCTGAGATTATGTCAGAATGAGTTATTATAGCTTAGAAAAGTAATAGCGCATACGTAGGTATATTGACAATTATTATCTAATTATAATGCTTTTCTCCAACTTTCCCATTAGATGAGAATCAACCCACCAGCCAAAATCCTATAGGTATATCTAAATAGCATAATGTGAAGAGTATTTTGAATATATTTTTTTCAAAATGCAAAATTAAAAATAATAACCCTACATAATTTAGTTACTTTGTTGTTAAATTTCCTAAATAATTAAAACACACTTTGTATAGGTATTTACAATATATAATAATTACACTCCGAATAGAATCTGCCCTTCGATGACAAACTGTACATCATATATAAGCTGTATATCGATCAAATAACTTCCTGTAGCATAGTATATATTATCCGCTTTTAACGTTTCTACTTAACACTAAATTATACTGATGAATACTTGATTATCACAATTATTGAAAGTCAAGTAAGCCTCTTGTCATAAATAATGATTATTATTATGTATCTAAGGATAAGGGTATAGCGATGATATATAGAAATTAAAATAATAATAATAATAATAGTAGTAATTAAATAAATTGTTAATACAAGTACAGGGGATGAGGTTTAACAGCAGTACTTATCAATATAATAAGGAAGTACATTTGTAATAAAACTATTTACAATGAGGTCTGCGGGACTCCTCGGAATAATTTAAAATATTACTGAAAGGAAATACTGACCTCATATGTCATATATACTACACAATAATAAGCAAATGTTCACAGTAAACGTTTGGTTTATTGCTCCTTTCGATGAAGGCCCAAAACTCGTCCTATGTATGTAAGTACATGTAGAACAAAATATTCATTGTCACTGGACAGAGATTATTCGTACCCTTAAGTTACTGAACAAAAGGCATGAAGATCCGAAACAATAAAATTTATTGTTACTTAAATTCAATCGAAATAGCGTAGATCACAAATTCCAGGTAAATCTATGCGTTTCTATACTTTATAGCTTTCTACTTACATCGTAGATGTTATTAAGGAACATGAAATATCTATCGTTTTTCAGTTTATGCATATTTCTCCCGTTCCTGTTGATTTCCTTTGACATTGGAACATTTTATTCGTGAAATCGTGAATAATAAAAATAATTATAATGGAGAAAACATTATCACCATTATCGGTGGTATGCATACCTCTCCAAAACCCAGAAGCTATATATATAATTCACGCATAGTGTGCGGCTATAACGATAATGTCCTTTGTAATATGCTCGTATAACATATTGCTAGTTATGTACTCATTTAAGTATATATACATAATTTCCATGCACATCAACACATGTGTTGATACACTTTACAAGTTATTCATCAAATCACAAATCACGTAGAAAAGTAATGCAAAAGTTACTTCAAGTAGTTACCATAGTGTATATATTGTAGATTTGTAATATGTATCTAATTAAGTATATAATACCATATGACATACTGACTACAGCTCATTTGAACTCGTGTAGCAATATGTATATAGTTGTAGTTATTAATAATAATTTGAATTTTCGTCGCTACATTTTTATGATCCGGTATCCGGTTGAATTGAAACTGAAACTGACTGGCTGATTTCGCAATACACGCGTACATAATCCGTCTGTTACATTTATATTATACTTATACTTGCTGGACATTCGGAGGTCGTCAGTGCAAATCTACTTATGGTTTGCTACACACCCGGTCGTCACCATTCGAACCATACGAAACAATGGAGACGAATGAACATATCAAGTTGATTTGTTTTACATAATAGTGAATATATCCCTTTCCTGGCGAGGAGGAAAGATTCTCGCAGTCATACCATCATCATCATAGGGATTCGTAGGATTGAATAATAACATTTTTCGAAAAAACCAGTGTGTGTCTATGGCACCAGCTTTGTCAATCCTCTTCGGGGGCAGCAGGGCTGGATGTGGCTGGGGTAGGAGCCACAGTAGGGGTGACCGCCATGACGACGACGGCAACAGCGGCGGGAGAACCAGCAGAGGCTGGGGCTACGGTGCCACCGCAAAGTTTGGCGGATGTGGAAGGCACGGGTGCAGTTGCTGCGGAAGCCGTTGATGCTGTTGAAGATCCTGTACTAGTTGAACTAATGTTAGTAGCACTGGACGTCTTCCCCTTGGATCTCTGTAACCCTTTGGACTTGGTCTTTTCATTACCACCTTGTAAAATACCTACCAATTGATGGATATCACGAATAATGAAATCTGGTGGGGGTGTGGGAGACTCTTGTCCGGGCTCATCAATCGGGATCCACACCGTAATACCTAACTGTGCTTGAAATCCACCTACAATATCGGTTTCTATTTTATCGCCTACAATCAGACACTCGTATGGTTGGACACCGAGCGTCGTGCAAACTCTATGAAAAATTTCAGGCTGTGGTTTTTCCCATTTCAAGTCACCACTTACAACGATGCAGTCAAAGTATTCTTCGAGCTTTAATTCCCGGATCTGGAAAAGGCAACAATGAAAAATAAAATTCAAACTTAGCGTGTTTAACAAATTGAATCGCCACTTTTTTGCTGGTGTAAACTTGCTTTTCCTGGAAATCATTATTTATTTATTTATGTAGAATAATCGACCGTCGTATAGATAAGTATATACTTATATTTATACATATACACATTCCTCCATCAATAAATTCAATTTATTGGAATATATCATCAAAATCACCCGTTCACTTTTTTTGTAATGTAACACATTTATGACCATATTTATTTCAAGCATTTTCCGACTCCCCTACTAAACTGACAGGACACAGTATCACCACAAGAAATATAACTTTCATTTAATAAATTATACAAAAAACAGATTACAATCAATCCACAAGAACTCAACGAATGCTTACCACAGTCGTTGACTTCCTGAGAGAAATGGTAACCAATATCATATAAGCAACATTAGAAGAGGTTCAAAATAATAGAATGATTGAGACAGTGAAAGGAAAAATTTACGCAAAAAGTATATGTAATTAAGTATAGATAAAAAAAATTAAAATCACTTTTTTGAACCATCCATCAGGTAAATCAAATTGCAAAAATTTTAACGTCCGTCGATATTCATTACCTTTGTTTTAGCTCATTCTGCTCCCTGCTTCACTAAGAAACAATTTAGGTGTACAGAATTTTGAACGGCTTGCGACACAACAACTCATCGTGATACCAGCCTCATGGAAGGCGAGCGACAACAACACACAATCAATAGTCAAGCGGGTTCATTTCATATATTTCAAAAATCACAAACCACATTTTTTTCAAATGTAAAAGTACACACTTTTGTCTTTTTTTTTTGAGAGAGAGAGAATCATTTTGTGAATGCTTGTAGTGGTAACCTGGAGAGAAACCGATCAGTCGGTAATTTATCTTTCACTTGAACTGACAAACAAAATTGTACACACAAACAACATATCATTATCCCCACACGGAACAATCAAACAATTTCCCTAAAATCATCATGTATATGTATCACTAAAATTCTTTCATGCCAATATGGTTGTATGGTTTTACCTTTTCCCATTGCGACTGGGACGGTCCATTGGTCACGATGGCAAGTTGATATTGCTTGTGCAACTTTTTCAACAAATTCGTTGTGGATTCTGGAACGGCCAAGTTGCGATAACGTAATTTGCGCCATTTTACGTAGATATCCTCTGCAAATAACATACAAATATATATCAAATTTTTAAATCTTTTTTCAACATTTTTTAGTACTTGTCGATATTATGAGCCCAAAACCATAATATATTTTTGAGGATCACAATAATAAAACACAGTGTAAAAAGAAATCAGAAAACTACATAATAGTATGTATACATAATAATATATTATATAAAACTTCGTCTAACCTGCCATATCTTCATAATCCTCTCCGAGAGCTTCAATCCACAAAAGAAGCCGATACTCATCCAAGTCCATTCGAGGATTTTCTACACAGCGACGGAATCGCCTGAGATAAGTCTCCGAAGCTTTCTTAGCAACCGACTTCGGAATGTCAAATTCTCGAGTCATAATTTCGGCAACCTGAAGTTTTTATAATAATAAAGCACGATTATAGCCACGCATGATCATTCCAACGTTTTCCTTTTTGGGGATTTATGGTACATAGTATCTTTTCATCACATATATTAAACATCAACACATTTTTTTCTTCTACTATAAGTACTGATAATAATTATTATTATTACTATTATAGATAACTATACACCTCATATATGTTTCTATAGTTGTCAAAAACTTCTTCATCGGTTTGTACACTAATAAGTATATGACTTCCTAAGAGTAATAAATATACTTTTAATCCACTATATAGTCAAATTTAATACGGGCAACTTTTTTGTGAAAGAGTTACCTTCTCTATGAGGTACCATCATGAAACATTACAAAGGACAACGTCCGATAGGGGTATCCATCCAATTTTGTGACAACAATTTGATGTGTGTCCTGCCAACAGCACAAATGTCAAACCCCACCACCACTCGACCAACCGAATCGACAAAATCTTTCAACACGGCTTCCATCCACGATTTTTACGTGGTCATCGTTCGGCAGGGCAACTTAAAAATATATTTGTTCCTAAACAAATGATCGTCGAATATATTTATTAATGCACAGTCATGACCCTATATATAAGCCAAATTTCCAATTGCCAAAACATTTTATGCTCGCATTAAAATTGCATAATTACATAGTGCAAATGAAGCCCGGGAATGTAGTTATATCAATTATTTATTGTTTTTCGCACTTTAAATTGTTGTATTCTTAACTTAAGAGTCAATGTCTTTATTATTACAAATATCATTATAAGGATTCATACCATTATTGTCGTCAATAATTAAACCTGAAACTATCTTTAATTTTATTGAATATAGAAGTATCTACACTTCATTTACACCATACGAGAGTTGACAATAAATTCAGGGAAGAGAAATGTAGAGAAACCGTTCACGGAATATTATACTAGACACTTGCATGCGAACCACAAACATTCATCAAAGAATTTCGAGTTGGTTGACATATATATAAACTACTCATAAGTATAGTTACATTATTAAACAATGTTCAATTCTCACAGCGAGCACAAAACAAATATTTGCATAATATTTTCATTACTCATTGTATATGTACTCCCAATGAATCTCCAGTCCAGTTAGACTTCTGTACTTCAACCTAGTTAAACTAAAACTAATAATTTTAACATACAGAAACATGTATAGTAGTACATGTAATCATCTATACAGATAAAATGTGAATCAATATTGATGCAAATGATTTCTCAAGAATGAAACTCAAACAAAAAAAGTTATAAGGTTGTGATTGTTATGATAATGATAATAACAACAATAATAATAACGCAAAAAAAAAACGCACACACAATCACAAACGTAAGTATGTAAGTATAGTATTTAGATTTGACACCGAGGATTTTCAAGTATGCAATAACAATAATAATTTACTTTCAAGTATAAATATAAGTATAGTATTACCATTTCCTCACCTGTTTTGATTTAAATAAATTTGTCAAACATATGTTTTTGTATATGTATGAGAGAGCAAATGGTAAATATATACAACAAATATAAATATACGTATGCTCGATTTACAGCACAAATATTGTCAAACAGATGTAAACAAATAATATACAATACACACCAGTAATAATTCTCGCTGTTAAATATACACGGATGATTGAAATTGCTACTTTCCCCATTGTCATCAGTATTGAGTTCAGTCCTATACTAGAGCATAATAAATAACTATTTATTGATAATAGGTAATTCTAAAATAAGTACCAGCAGATGCACGTCTACTAGAACACAACAGCTTTTCAATATAATAATCACAAGGTGGAAGAAAACAGGTCAAGTAGATCATTAGTTTTAACAATATTTACTATTTTTCTACCCCTCACATCATGTTAAGCTTTCGAGAATGGTCTTATTATAAATAGACGTACTATCATTATTATTATTAATATTTATAAGTAGTAAACAAATAACATTATTCCTTCTCTGTCTGGTGTCCTCCACCAATCCATCCATAAAATATAGTGCTAAATAAGTCAGGATCGAAGAAGTCTCTACTAAAAATATCTTACGTCAACATCCTCTACAGCACGATTAAAGTAACAACCACACGAGCCAAAGAAATATCTAGTGTAGTTACCAAAACATAAAACACAATATTTTATAAATATTTTATCAAATTCCATTCGGATCAACATCAACAGTGATGTGGAAAATATTATTGTACATTGTACAAGTATAAACAGAGAACAACCAAAAATTTGATTGTTTGGAAAAAATGATTTCAATTATATTTAAGGAAAGAAAAACAGCTCATGTATAATATCAAATGCCATTAAAATCAGGTCACCGAATAATTTGATAAACTTTTCCGCATTTCCTACTTTAGCATAGCGTATAGATTTTATTATAAGGAAGTGACATTAACTTTCCAAAACTGTCCACAAACTTTTTCCCATACTTCAATCAATCAACTTGAAGCGCTTCAAGTGGAGCGTTTTTTCTAAAAAGCAAATACATATAATGTTTACATGTATTTGTAATGTTCATATATAATGTTTCGAACTCACACCAAATGAGTTGAAAACGATGCTAAAAATCTTTCGTTCGCTTTCCTATACTACTATAATAAGAGTTTGGGGGACAACGAACATGTGTATGCTCTACTGATGTCAAACATCAGCATCCATCACTTTATCCAAGGTTCAAAACATGTTCATTATTATTATTACTACCAAAATATAGATAGCCGTGAACCTGACCTGTATGCAGTGCAGGTACACATAAACCATACTTGATAACACTGCTGGTAGTGTTTTTGTGCAAGTGAAACTCATGTCATCATGATAATCCTGCGTGACAAGGCTCTCTTCTCTCTTTACTCTTTCCACACCTTCATGCACTACTCACAAGTTCGTTCAAAAATAATCTAATGCAATGCTTGCAACAACAACAACAGCAGCAAAAGATGATGATGAGCCATTCAGTTTATTTGTCAAAGGATTTGTGAGTTGTGATTTCGATCGTTTTTAGTAAACCTTCGAGTTTATCAATACGGTCATGGAAACTTCACATGCAACATTCCTTTAAACAGAGGTTACACATATTCATTAAATTAAAACCAGCAGAGAGGATAGGAATTCATTTGTTAAACCATACACGGAATGCTTATGTACCTACATACATACAGAATAATCCCAACAAGAAAACTGAAAATTATTGAATCTACCCCACAAATATACTATGGTAATGTCTCCGGAAGTACTTAAACATGTTTTTAGAAAATATATTCAACTTATATAGAAATTATAACTGCGTAAAAAAAACTTGATCCTTGCCTTACATGTGCCCGGTGCAGGATAAAAATCCCATTCTTTTTTTGTTTGCTATTAAAATATTAGATTAGGTTGTTCTTCAAAAAGTACCGACCAAATCAAAATAAAATAGTCAATGCAAACAACAAATAATTCAAGTACCTAAAGTATAAAGCTATATATGATGGTCAATCAACCAGAGAGTGTACAAGTGATAAATTTTTCCATGGAAAATATTCACCTACAGATAGTATATATTATTGAGTATTTAGAGATCTATCAAGTAGATATGAATAATTTACACGTACAAAAACTGTGAAAGAGCACGAGTACCTCAAGTACCGCCGCTTGACATTTGAACAGGATTAGTTTTTTCAGAAGATAACAATAAAATTAGGTACGGGTATTACTATATAATTACTATAGTATATTTGTATTGTAGAGATAAGGAGAATAGAAATTCCGTGGTTTTCACATGCACACACGTGAATCCTAAATTACACAGAGAGAGAGATATTAGAAGAAACTGGATTTTTCAGTTCGAGTATTGTTATATTAATTAGGTATATGTACACACATCTTTAAGGGCACTGAGTAATATTTACATACATAATAACCTCTCAGCTCAGATTTTCCAAAGATTATAATAATAATAATTTCAGTTTTTTTTAACCTCCTCTCCCTTTAAAACTTTCTTCAATGCCCGTAAATGATAACTAGCAGCTTGAGCAGCAAATTCCCCCCAAAACAAGGTACATGTTCCATGAAAGACTTAGGAACCATACATTTCTTTGATGTCGGACCATACCGCCCGATAATTAGAGGTCAGCCTTTTGGACTCTGACAATGAGTCTAAAATCGAGAAAATGAGCATCCTACAGGAAACGAATAATGACTGAGATTGTAAAGGAAAAGTCCTGCCATTTCTTCACCATCATTTTTCGCAGCTTTGCAGAGCGGCGATGCATTTCTGCACAGCCGGATCGATCTTTCCCGACATTTTTCCTTCACCCTTTTACACAGTCCCTTGATCTTTTCGTTTTTGCAACTGGGTTGTATAGGGATGTGGAGATGTGTGTATCAACACAAAACAGTGTATACTTTATACATACACTGGCGATTCGTCTATGGAGAGGAAATAGGTAATGTGTATACTCTATAAGGCTTTTCTTTATTACGCAACCCGTGATTCCGTACCTCTACTATAGTGCAATCCGCATCCCAGAATACAGAAATTGAACACTATACACAGTATAGAGACTTGAGAATGAATGGAAATAAAGAGTATCCCCCGAGTATAAGTATGCCGTTACTTTAGGGTAGATTCTGCCTGTACAAATGCAATAGGATATAATATTTTACAGCGTTCCAGCTGGTGCAATTTCTGTTATTCTTCAGCTGACTATACGTGAAACGAATCCTCAAAAAGGTCCCCACTTCACTGCAGTATAGTATACGTCGTTTTAGAGCTCTGACCTTCAACTGCCTTTCGTTCCTGTTCAACAGCTTCTCTCCGGCTCCGTTACATGCAGACTTCCAACTTTCCTCAGCTCGTCCGGTCTAATTTCTCTCCTCCATAATAAAATCGCATTCCTCATCTAACGTTTCTTTAGAGCAATCCCTTTAATCCCGAGCAGCTTCAAGTAACTTGATATAATTTTACAACTATCCACAATGAGCCCATGCTCGCTATTAAACTATGTAGTATACAAGTAGTAAATTATAATTTAATCCGATCGAAAAATCAATTTGAAAACAAAACCAGGCTAAAATGAAAACAGACTTGTTAACCTATTTCAATTCTTCCTGCTCAAGTGGAATGAGAGTATAGTTACGTAATCAAATGTGAGAAAAGAAATATACAAAAAGAGAGATGGACTAATCCTAGTGCAACAAAGGTACATAAGGAAATGAAGACAATCTAGTATTTCAATCAGTAGAAAGATGAATAAATGAAGAGCACAAATTTACACGGAACCAACGTACCGGAATGTTCTCCTTTCTTTACACTCCTCCAGAACCTCTCTTCTATACAGTAAATCTTCTGTGTATGTCCAAATAATAAAGTAGGTAGACTTAGATAGATCCGGATTTAAATATTATAATCTCCTACGAAATCAATAGGCACGTAAATAAAATACTTATGAACTGATTCACTCTCTGAAATTTCAATGAACTACGGATTGTGTCTATAAACGAAAGTTGAGCCACCTCAGTAAAAAGACCGAAGACCTCCATCCGTTCTTTCTGTTCCATCCTACATGAGGTAGGAGTTACAATTAAGATTAAGAATGATACCTGGGGTTCAAACCGGCAGTAAGGGGACTATTAGTTTGTTATTTTTAGGAAGTCTCAACAACATTTATGTTCAATTTCTTTTAGCATTTTCGGTTACTAACAACTATTACTACGAGATTCAATACTGCAGATGTATAGATATGCAAGTATAACTTCCGGAGAGTGCTTCTCAAGCAATAGCATGAAAAAGTTCTCTCATGTTATAATATTCTCTGCCTTCAATAAGGATGAGATCGGTTCGGATAAAACGCAAATCCGAACCGAAACCGAACCGAACCGAAATTTCCGGTTAATATTT
>JAQGAK010002492.1:0-20038 GCA_034696945.1 Lipothrix lubbocki
CAAATGTCATTAATGCCATTTATGCCGGCCTGACATGGCAAAAATGAAAACTTTGTGGCATTAATGCAACCCTGATTCACGTCTAAATGTCGGGAAATAAAATTTGATGATATTCGCTTGTTAAAATGTTAGATCTGATAAACTAATAGTAGTTCTAAATCTAAACGTAATAAACGATTTTTGTTCTCAAAGAAAGAATGTTGACAATCTTTATTTACATGATACTTTCATAGACTTTCAAAGAAAATCATAAATATATTTATGTATGTATAGCTGAATCACTGAAAGATAAAGTCATATTTATAAACAAGTTATCCCGAGTATGTAAAATAAATTTGCACCATCCTGTATTTAGATGCATATGGATATAGCCCACTTTGCATCTCCACCGAAAATATGTACTGTACATATTAACACACATTGGATCGAGGTTCAAGCATTATAAGGATCGAACCAATTCAAATTTGAATTGCAATTTTCCAATGCAATTTAATTCACCATTTTTTCAATTCAATTCAACAATTTTTCAATTCAATTCAACATTTTTTCAATTCAATTTACTATTGTTTTAATTCAATTTACCATTTTTTCAATTCAATTTACCATTTTTTCAATTCAATTTACCATTTTTTCAATTCAATTTACCATTTTTTCAATTCAATTCAACATTTTTCAATTCAATTCAAAATTTTTTCAATTCAATTCAACATTTTTTCAATTCAATTCAATTTAACATTTCCAATTCAATTCAAATCACAATGATGAGTTGAAATGGTTTGATGTTCAATTGAATTGAATTAAAATTCTTGAATTGCAATTCAACCAATTTAAATAAATTCAAAAAAACTACGAAATTACTCGAAAATTTAATTTTGCACAACAAAAATAATGGCCTAATGTAGCTAAAGATTCGTTTTTATCTAAAAGTACATGGTTTAAAAACCAAAAAGTGCTTTTGTTTCCTAAAAATTAGCTTTTACTAATAAAAAATGGCGGCAACATTCAACAAAATAGCACTGATTTTGAATTATTAGAATTGAATTGGATTGTAATTTTGTTGAATTGAAAAGTTTTTAATTGAATTGAATTGTTCCGATTCGTTGCATTTATTGGAGTTAGCCCCTTGCATTAAAGAAGAATGAAAAGTGCACGTTTTGACTTCTAAAATAGAGATACATACGCACTTTACTTTTCTTCGTCCCACTTACTGGTTGATATGAAAATAAAGCCCTTTTCCCTTCCCTTGTCGAGCATGAAAATGTAGGATAGAAGGGATTTTTAGAACTTTCTAGTAGTCGAAAGTTGTCGCAAAAGAACGAAGGAACGAGATGGAAAATGTGGGATAAGTTCATATTCCAACATTTAAAAGCTAACCGGAATGCATTGCAGCTGTTTTGCACCGCAGCAGGAAATCAAGCAAAGGAAGAAGGAGAAGCAACAAGTTCGGTTCGAACAAGAGAGTTCCAGCAGATGTTCAGATTTTCAGAGTGGAGAGACTCATAGATTTTTGTGCCCTGAGCGCCCAACTATGCAATTCAAAATCCAATGTTTCTATATATAGAGAAACATTGAACATTCTATATATAGAAATTTTGTATGTGTCCTGTCTTAATTTCGTTGTCGCCCTGACGTGACTGACGTCAGAAAATTGTGGGAATGTGCTGTGTAAGAAAATTTACACTTGGAATGATATTAATAAATAAATTTATTTATATTTATTATATATCAGTTTATCGTGACTTTTTAAAAACAAATCCTATATTTTACTATTTTAGTAAAGTTTATTTCATATGTACACAGTATATACGTACAGAACGAATTTTAAATAATACAAAAAAAATTGCAGCAATAGAAAATAAATATTTCACATTATGAAAAAGTGCTTACATTTGCGCGAGATAAATTTTTGGTAATACAAAATAAATATATTACAAAACTAATTCTAAAATGTTTAAATAATACAAAATAAATATATTACAAAACTAATTCTAAATTGTTTAAATAATACAAAATAAATATATTACAAAACTAATTCTAAAATGTTTAAATAATACAAAACAAATATTTTACAATATTCTAAATTGTTAACAAAATACAAATTAAACAAAATATAATAAGTTATACATAGAAAATTATTTTTAATACAAAGCAAACAAGAACATTGTACCTTTGCTACAATATGGCGACAACAGTTTCTGAGCCCAGCCGTTTTCACAGTGTGCTAAAACCACCCCCGGAAGAACAAATGTTCTCAAATCCATTGGTAAAATTAGCTTTATTAACTAGTTTTTAATAATAATTTCCGTAATTTTCATTTTTCAAAAAAAAAATTTAAAAAATGAATGCAGATATGTATTTGAATTTATCTATTTAATATGGAATTATGTATTTATTCGAAATATTCTTCCTTCCCGCCCAAAGCTCATGCACCTAATCCTGAAGAACTTTGACACGCAAGACATCCTTCGCGCGGCGCTGGTAAGCAAGGATTGGTGTGCTAAATCCCGGGAATTTTTAAAATCCAAGGATTGCCGTATCCCCGTGTGTGCACGAGTGAAGCACGAAACTCCTTGCCTGAAGCTCGCGGAACTGAACGAATTCCTCAAAGCAAGTTCCAGCTCGGATACTCCGACAATTACATTCAATGGGATCCACTTCATTTCAGTAAATGATGGAAGCGTGAGTGGGGACAAATGCCAGGATTGCGTGTTCAAACATATTGAAGCACACGATAAAAAGTCCATCCAAAAACTGACGGTTGAACTTTACGACCAAATTCTGACAAGTATCAAGTTCAAGTATATTCGGCTGAAGGATTGTTATCATCTGGAAAACAACTGTCCAGCCACCGTACTGGTGAATTTTATATTGGAAGAGAGAAGGAATGAGATCATTGAACTTGATTATAGCGATGACACATTTGCCTTAATATATCCTTGGAACCTTGGGGAAAAGAGAATATTCCCGAATTTGACAGTACTTGGCGTGACCAGCTTGACTATTTATGGAAGGTCTGACGGCACTTTTCCCATTACGGCTCCATCCTTAAGAAGAATAACAGATTTTACGTACAATCCTTCCAATCCCCGTCACTGCCAAATTGAAGACTTTCCGCATCACGCCGTCACTAGTTTGGGAACTAGCCCGGGTCCAGAGTCTGTTAAAACTGCTTTGACATTTGTGTCCGATCACGAGCCAAGAATTGAAAGATTATGTTTTGCGAAACTTTCTCCAAATCTCGTGGGAGTAGAAGGCTCTTATGATCAACAGCAGCGTAGTGATCTGTTCGAACTCGGTCGTCGGATCTCACCAGACCTAAAGATCCTCAAATGCAGCACTGCAGCTTTTGTATCTTTAACAAGTTCAGACGAGGAAGCCTTTGTAGAAGGTGCTGATTTTTCATTTTAGTACATACATTAAAACATTTAGTTTAGAAAAATTGAACATTCTTCAGACCCTACTGAAAATACCCCGCCCACTGGGCAAATGTCCAAAAAGCTGCCCATGGCAGAAAATTGAAAATGCCCAATTTTGGGGAAGAAAACCAGACTTTTTGGGCATTTTCTTAATTTTGTCAAAAAATTCCACAAATAAATAAAAGCAATTACAAGACTTTTGGCGCAAGTATTTTCGGAAAAAAATACTTTAAAAAATAATAAACATTTTTCAAAAGTTGACTAATGCTAAAAATGCCAATGCCCAAAATGCCCTTATGGTCTCATTTTGCCCTCAACTGAAAATGCCCAAAATGCCTTGGGATTTTTGGATTGCCAACACTAATTAAATTATATTTCGTTAGTTCTAAAATCAAGGCTGAAAATCGGAATCCGAATCGGTATCGGAATCGGAAAAGAATCGGAAACATTTCGGTATTCAAATCGGAATTGGAATTTTAATAATTGGAAATTTAATTATTCGGATACTACAATTATTGTAGTATCCGAATTTTAATCCGAATTCGAATTAGAGAATCGGAATCAGAATTCGAATTCCTATTTTATACCGATTTTTTCCGATTCTGTTTTAAAACGATTTTGACATTCTCCAGTTAATTACCACGCATAATGCCGGAAATAAAAAATTTACATGTTTTTTATACAATTTTGTACCTCATATTTTATGCCTCAAAGTGTTGACTCTAGTATTGTATCTTTGCTATCTTTCAATGACAAAACTAAATATATACGCTACGTGTTGACGAAATGAAAATGTCCTCGTGTTTCTGCCCGCCCTGCTGAAAATACCCTGCCCATCAGGCAAATGCTCTAAAAATCTGCCCATGGCAGAAAACTGGTCATTTTTAGCAGAAATCCGGGCATATGGGCCGAAATCCGAGCATTTTACAATTTGTTGAAAAAATTTCACGAATAAATAAAATGGTAAAGACAAACTATTGTCGAAAAATTAGTAACAATTAGTAATAATAATTTTTAAATAAAATTCTAAATACGTAAAATATTTGTCAAAAAATTTCGAAAAAAAAATCAAAAATAATCACAGTTTTTCTAAAATTAGCCTAAAATCTTGAAAATTCCGAAAATTTTGGCCGATTTCCTGTTTGAAAATGCCCAAAATGCCAATGCACGAAATATAATTATGCCCTCAACTGAAAATGCCTTACATGTTCCTAGTGTTGGCAATTTGTGAGTCATTTTTCAAGATTTAAAAAAAATATATTTGCAAGAATAAACTTACGCGTTTGAATTATAATTACTAACTTAATGAAGATAGTTTGTACCATTTTATTTATTTGTAGAATTTTTTGCAAAAATTTAGAAGAGGACTAAAGCACCCAATTTTTGCGCAAAATTGGGCATTATTAGTTTTCTGCCATAGTGCAGATTTTTTGGGCTTTTTCCCAGTGGGAAGCGCATTTTCAGCGTGGCAGGCAGAAACACGAGGGCATTTTCATTTTTCCAACACTACTTTTTCCTACATATATAATGTTCTTACGCTTATAACCTTTACGAGCTAAGAATAAATTGTGTAGAGGGGGAAAGTAACTACATACGTAGTTATCTGTGGTAGAAACATAATATCTATGATATATGGGTTAGATGCCATTTATATCCTGGATTTAAAACTAGTAGTTGATTATATTTACATATTGGGAATAACGAAATATAATATGTTGCTTATTTCGTCACTTAAAACAATTGTTTTGTTCGCAAAACATGTTTTATTACAAAAAAATGGAGAATTCGAATCAGTATCGGAATTATAACCCAGAATTCGAATTAATCGGAATTGAAATTTGAATATTGCTTTTCGGATACATCGGAATTGGAATCAGTATCCGAAAAATTGTGAACGCAGAATTTTAATTCGAATCGGAATTCAAATTTTTCCGATTTTTCAGCCTTGAAAATTAGGTGTACATAGTTGTTTAGTATGTATTTGCGTAATAATATTTGCCATTTGTCTATAGACAAGACAATCCCCCTCCACCACCGTTTTCCCAACCTGGAACAGATAGAATTGAACGGAAGCGTCGGAGTTAACTTCATGGACCGCTTAAACATCGCGGGCTATTATAAGGACTTTCCAAAATTGCGAGAAGTCGAGATTGATTGTAGCCACCCAACATCTAAAATATTTGGGGATCCGGATATAGGCCCGATCAATTCGGTTGCAAATTGTCGTTTCCCGAAAGTGGAAAGCTTAACACTCCGGGGCTCGCAGGACTTATTGTTGTTTACCACATTAAGCTTACTACAGTCGTGTCCTCACATTCGGGTCTTAAATCTGATTGGCCTTGTTGGACTAATGTGCGATTCCAGTGACGACAAATTTGCACAAATCATTAATGAACTTGAGAATCCTTCATTTCTCGAAGAACTATATTTCACTCCAAATGTTCCAAAATTGAGTGAACTCAATTTGGACTATTTATTTCAGGTGGATAATTATGATTTGAAGACTGAAGCTTTTCCTCAAGTAGGGAGAGCCAGGACGACGGTCTTCAAAAAACCTTTGGTTACAGCCCATTCAAGTAAGTTTGTGTTTTCAATAACAAAATTTTACAAGTGATTTTCTACAATATTTCCGATTTATTTGATTTACGTCAACTATTGGTATTTATTATTGATTCATTGTCATTCCAGGAATCAAAAAAATTGAAATGTCATATCAGGTGGGCTGCCAATGGGACAAATGTTTTGAGGAAACTGACTTTAGACCAGAAACGTTCCTGTTGACCCAGAGGACAGCAGAATGGATTCAGCAGTACCATCCAGGGTTTTCTATTTCGCTAACACTAAGCCAGCGCTGTCCGTTCACGTGCAAATGCGAGCTTCCCTCAAATTTGCTATTCGTTGAGCAGTTGAAGCCTTTCATCAGCGTCATGTTCTAAAACAGACAATTCGATGCTCATTGCTAGTGGTATCTCAAGCGAGTTTGCACATAATGATAACGACCAAAACAATACCCTGCAGGATTTCAGTAAATAAGGAAAAACAGAGACTGACCCCATTGACTGTAGTTATCCACTGGCGTCAAGCATTTGAGTAGAATCACCCCCAGTCCTGGAGGGGGGTGATTCTGAAACCCCATTAAATTGTCGTCATGATGGTATGTTTATTTTTAGCGGAGCATGTGAGTAACGCGCTCAAAAATGGCCATTTTTACATTTCATTCCAAAAATGTTCAACATGGCGCCATATTGGAGGCGCGCCATATTCACATGTTTTAGTACATAGGTATATACACTATGTATATATTGTCGTTTTAACGTAATTGGGCAGCCGCGCCTGCAGGTAGAAATGCAGCATGTATCTTATAGTTGTCGGGATATAGACCTTGTGAAAGTGAATGTGCGTGTGGATAAAGATTGGAATGCATGTATTTTTTTGCCAGCTCTCTTCCAGCCTGTCCGTAAGACTTGCTTGAGACTCGACAGTGTATCCATGGATTCACATCTATGCTATATAGGCATTATTATTTACGCATGGATATAGTTATAGTGCACAAAGTTTCAAAAATTTAATCGCAAATACCTCCTAATCTTTTGATCCCGAATTTCAAAAGGTATCATAATGGTCCCTTTTTCTACAAATAAGTCACGTTTTATTTCAATGCGGGCTTTCGTTCAAGTCATACTATCCTGTTTAAGGACATCCGGACCCACAGACATGATTGAACGATTCATAAGTCTCCTTTTGTACGGACAGAGACTAAAAATAGATTTGAATAGTGAAAGCAATGGGCACAAGCTGTACAATTGAGTGAATCGTACCCAGAATTTTCAAGAGTAACCTGTGTGTAAACTTTACTTTCAACTGCGGCTGTGGCGTGTAAGACTTGGAAAAAGGAGATGCAAGTGAATGAGGATGGGAAGGGATAAGTGGGATGTGGGGTGGAAGTTTGGTGTGTTTGTAAACGAACCTTCTTAGAAGTTAGAAGAAGGACTGGAGAAGAGCGAGAATTCTTCCGTTGACTCTTGAGTGGAAAAGAGCTTCTAGACTTATATTAATTTTTGCTTTGATTGAAATCATTTTGAAAGTAATATTTTTGATTTCAAAATAAGAGTAGAATTTTCTGACTGAAATTAAGGTCAGTTTCCCCAATTAGCATTCATTTATTTAAAAGCATATTTGTCTTTATTTACTCTCATATTATTACTATTTTATAAGAATATTGTGCAGGAGAATTCTTGGAAGTAAGAAATCATCTGAGTCATTATCCTCAAAGTTCATTACATGGCAATAATATTAAAATTTGCTACATTTTTTATATAAAAATCCATCTTACAAATAGACAAAAATGTTTCTTAAATTTTCTAAAAATGTTTCAATTAAATAATAATATTATTGAGAAAATAGTTACAACTATCCTTAAACATTCTGCTATGATATGTCATAACCATTTATATAATATTTAAAAAGTTAAATATGAAGTGTTTAAATTAGGAACATAATTATATTGAATTGCAAAATGTTTGTACACGTATACTGAGTCGTTTCGGCTACTTCCCTTTGGAAGCAGTGTCAATAAATTGTCATTCTCCCGGATCTCCAGGTCTCTACAGCATGTTGTAGTTGTCGAAACTTTTACACATCAAGATCATAAACACTGGAGAAAATCCATGTAATTTCTTAAATAATACACAGTGGGCTATCGATGTAACAGGTAAAAATATTATTGCAACTCAAATATTTATTGATTACTCGACAGACAGTGTATGTACGGACTAATTTGAACAGCATAACCTCTATCACTCATTTTTAAAACAAAACAGACTCGCTATAACGGTGCTGTTTAAAAGAACAACTTGCTATAAAGGTTGTTTGTATAGAAGCATATACCCTATTACATATAACAATCTTTTTTAACAGAGAATAGACTTCCCTGCCTATAACCGTGTTTTGTACAAGGCCCGACTTGCTCTGTATTTCGTCATAGAGAACTAACAGGTTTACATGACATTTCGACTCTTATAAGAACACTTCTTTATAACGGACAACTTTTGCGGCTCAATAGACTGCCGTTATAGTGAGTTTAATGTTATATTTAAAATAATTTCTCTGAAACATTTGATTCAGCTTATCGACCTGATTTTGAAAAACTTAACTACCGAAGACTTGCTGCAAACCTCGTTGGTAAATCGACTATTATGTGCTCGGTCTAGGACGTCGCTGTCCAACCCTAACAGGAAGCGTTTGCATTCAGATTGAAATTACCCATCCATGCAGGACACTCCTTAAATCCAATGCTTTCCTGGACAAAACTCGAACTGGCGAAAATGACAACCCTCTCATTTATAATGGAATCCGGCTCTCTAATTACCTTAACAGGGAAGCACCCTCGTACACACGCTACTGCAGCAATTGTATACTAAAAGATTGGATAACTCCAGACAATGATGAGGTTGGTGACGAAGAAGAGGCGATGCTAATGGCCAAGATCCATGAATTCTATGCTAACATTCTGAAAAAAATCCAGTTAAAATACATCAGACTAGACAGTTCCTTATGTTTATCCTGCCCATTTGCCTACTTCATAAGATTCTTCCTAAAAAATAAAGGCGAAGATATTTTGGAACTAGATTTCGGAGCTGAAGAAACTTTTTACACACCTAACATTGAAATCCTATTAAGGAGTCATCGCATGAATCGTTTTAAATTTCCCAATTTGCAAGTCCTGGGAATCTCCAATGACAAAACTATGGGGTACAAATAAAATATTTGCCGGTGTTGGTACCCTCCGTCAAAAAAATACTCCATTACAAGTACCAACTTGAGGTGGCCTACCGTTATGACTGGCAAAATTTCCCACGTCACGCCCTTACAAATTTAGAAACAGGAGCTCATTGCGCGGCGGTCCTAGATTCGATAGAGTTAATTAAAGGATTTCGAACACGCATTGAGGTTTTAGAATTGGACTACTGTGGTCAACTTGGTCCTGAAGAGACACAATGCAATCTTTTCCGATTACGACAACTCATTTCGGAAACGTTGAAAGTCCTCAGCTGCTCCACATCCAGTTTCGTTTTTCTAGCTTGTACAGTCAGCGGGGAAAGACCCAATCTTTGCGCTACAACCAAGTTTCCAGTTATGAAAACCCTGAATTTAAACGGTTTCATTCCCGTGAGCATGATGGATCTTTTTGGTTGCCTGAACTTCACTTCGGATTTCCCCAACGTATCGGCAATTCGATTCAATTATGACCCACCATCTCCATAATTATCAAAATGATGATGTTCGGCGCCCATAGAATTCCTTCCATGATTGCGGCCAACTTCGCGAGAAAGTAACAAAATTGAGTTTGGGGATCGGCGAAATCAATCGGCACAGCATGTATTTGACGCATTGGTACACCAAATTATTCGCCAATATGAAACAACTGGATTTGTCCGAAGTGTTGTTTAGAGTCGACTGTCATGACCAGGATTTTGCGAAAATGATAATGCTCATTCGAAATTTGTTGCTCTTAGAAGAGCTCACCATCAAAACATTTCGCTTAAGTTCCTTGAACCTGGATCATTTGTTCAAGCACCCGAAGATTTTGCAAATATGGCGACATTTGGAGAGAATGAATTTGCAGCAATGTCCGGTCGACTCATATCAAGCTTATTCGCTTTTGGATCATAAAAGTAATGGTTTATACACATTTAGAATGAAGATTATTAAATTTTCTGAAATGAATATACATGTAATATCTTTGCATTTATATAACCTGGTGTTAACTTAAATATTTTAACACAAAATGACTTGCAGGTCTGAAACAATTTAATATTCAAGGCGAAGTCAACTGTATCAAAGGTCCACGTAAAAAAATGACACGCGGTTGGTGCCATAGCAATGAACTTCCAGGATTTTCTTTGCTCTCAAACCAAACAGCTAAAATCATCTGTGAACAGCGACCAGGATTCAAGATCCGCATCATCATGAACAAGCCCTGCATCCCTGATTGCGATAACTTCCCTACTGCTGGAGGACTGTGCTTGGAGAATTTGAAGCCGTATCTTAAAATCATTACCACTCCAAAAATTCAGCGCATTTGGGAAATTACTTTCTCCGACTTTACAAAAACATATAATTATAATTAGGTGTTTTTTGTAATAGATATGTTTTTGTATTTTTAATTATTATATAAAAATCCGTAAAGTCTGATACTACATATCAGGTATAGCGCCAAATTTTCCAACATCATTCTAAAAAACTTGAGATTCCGAATAAATGTGTCCTGTTTTTACATATAAATTTGGAAAATTTTTATTTATTTTATGAAATAACATGAAAAATTTGCACGATGTTTTGTACCACAAGGTTTTCGTTGTAAAAATTGGTTTTTCCATTGCGCTTGGTAATTTAATAGCATTTTGAAAAATTAGAAGTTTTAAAGAAGACGTGGTTCCCCCCTTACTACTTTTAACCGACCGAACGCCTTCAATTGCCTCTAACTCCAACAAAAGGTCGAAGTCGCAGGAACTTTTATGGTTGTTTCAGTTGTTTACCTAATATCTACATCCAGTAAAAATTTCAAGTCCGTAGCTCTCCGGCGCCTAAAAATATGTACTTTTTAGCAATAATATTTGTTAATGTGTAAGTCCTATTTTGAATTACGAATAAATGCTCTGGTTCAAGTATGCCATTTATAGTTCCTGATAAAATAAATATTAATTTTAATGGACACGTAAAACAGCCTTAATCTTTAATTTTAAACTAATTTAATTGATAAGCTTGTAGAATTATTTGCGTGAACTTGATTTACAAATTATTGTTAAGATTGTCTACAAAATTCAAAATTCACCCCGAAAGAACGTTAGTATTATACCTTACATTATAATTCAAGTTTAACGGACTGCATTTTAAACCAGGGTGACGTAATAAATTGGAAAGTTTATAAAATTCAAAAAAAAATTACGAATTATTAATATTTTATTTATAAACATATAGCATACATATTGATGAAGGATCGATCAACACACTGACGTTGCAATGGTTGAAGTTAACCCCTTGCATTAAGGAAGAATGAAAATACATAACACATTTTCCACCCCTATAATAGCTAGAGATCGAAACAATCCTATTCAGTCCATTTTTTCCAAATCAAACCAATTTTTGTCATGAATTGAATTGAAACCCAGCAATTCAATTCAATTCCAAAATTTTCAATTTAATTCAACAAAATTACAATCCGATTCAATTCAATCCAAACAATTTCAAACCAGTGCCATTTTGTTGAATATTTGCGCCGTTTTTTAATAATAAAAGCTAATTTTTGAGAAACAAAAGCACTTTCTTGCTTTTAAACCATGCAATGTGAAAAAATGTCGCTTCGCAACGATTTACCACATCCCTAGGGGGTGTTATGCGAAGGGGCAGCGCCATAGCAGATATCCGGTTAATATTCAATGGATCAATCAATGTTTTAAACAAGCAGTAAATGAGTTAAAATATTATTAAACAACGAATACTCGAATTAATCAAAGTCGTAGGCTTAGTTACTGTGTATATCAAATTTCAGTAAAATTGGATTATATTTTGTAAAAAACCCCGGTAACTCCGAGACCGTGTGGCCGATTCGGTTCAACTATGAACTAATTAAAGCTATATGCCTTGAGATTTTGTATATTAAGTTTCAGCAAAATCGAAAGATTTTTTTAAACCCGGGAAACTCCGAAGCGGGTGGGCCGATTTAGCTCAACTGTAAGATAATTAAAGTAATATGCCTTGAGACTATGAATACCAAGTTTCAGCAAAATCGGATGATTTTTAGCAAAATACCCGGGTAACTCCGAAATGGGCGCCCGATTTGGCCCATCTTCGAACTTATACAAGCCTTATGCCTGAAGACTATGCGTACAAAGTTTTAACAAATCGGACTACGGGTTATTGAGTTATTGTGCAGCCGGACGTACGGATGAACGGACGTACGCACATGCACTAATACATGAGAGGCCTCGCCCAGGGGGCGCTGCCCTTAAAAACGACGTTTTAAACTACATTAGTTCATTATTTTTGTTTTGCAAAATAAAATAATGAGTGATTTCGTAGTTTTTTAGCACTCATTTGAATTGGTTAAATTGCAATTCCAGAATTTCAATTCAATCAAAATCAAGTCAACTTCCAACCAATTTATTTCAATTCCATTGATCATTGTCAATTGAGTTGAAAAATGTGAAATTGAATTGAATTGAAAGATTGCAATTCAAGTTTGAGTTGGTCCGATCCCTAAATCTAAATAGCGATATGGACTTTGTTACTTTCCTCCGTCGCACACAGGTTCATAAGGAAATCCAGCCCCTTTTCCTATCCCCTTCCCTTATCGAGCCTGAAATGTAGGACGGAAGGGATGAGACTTTACAGCATTCCTTGGAAGTTTCTGTTCAAGGGGCTCTTGATGGGAAATTCAAATTCTGATTAAGGACCCTAAAGAAGGAAATTATGAAAATTAAAAGTAAAAAATCTTATATTTAGCTTTAGCTTATCTGTGTAAAAGTTATACTCTATATTTGTATTAATTATTTATTATTCATTAGTCTGATTACTTATTACTACAATCAAGTTTATGTATGTAGTGTCAAATTTTCCAACAATAATAAGTAATACAATAGTAATTATTACATAAATATAAATTCGTGTATGAATTTTTACTATTTTCAGATACTTATATTAATATATATTCTTTTATTATTATATATTATTATATATTCTTATCTTATATACTTCGTATTTTTCAGGAGCCATTTTTAATATGTAATTGGATTTCCCAATTTCAATTAAATGCAACAAAAATAAATATGGCGGCCACCTGGTCTGAGTCCATAATCAGTTATCATCGTCTGTCAAAGTCCCCTCCACAGGAACAAGTTTTTGCAAATACGTTGGTAAGACAAATTATTTGAGGACTATTAAAAAAAAAATAAAAATTAATTATAATGATTTTAAAAATATGTGTGGGGTTTATAAATGTGTGGGGAATAATAAACTGAAATTTTTACAATTTATTCAATCAATTACATTTTTAATTTAAATAGTAAATTTTATGATTTGTTGGTTCGTGGTTCACCTTCCCGACGACCACAGCTCATGCAACTCATCCTGAAGAACATGGACACCCAAGGTCATCTCCAAGCTGCGCTCGTCAGCAGAGAATGGTGCGCCAAATCCCGGGACTTTCTCAGATCGAACTTTGGTAGGATTCCCATGTGCGTCCGAATTAATAACGACACTCCTTGCCGGAAGCTCGCTGCATTCAACGAGTTCCTCCAAACAACTTCGAGAGCTAATGCTCGGACTATTCCATTCAACGGAATCCACTACATCTCGATAAAGGATGGGAGTAGCGGGGAGGCGCACAATTGCCAGAATTGTCTGTTCAAGCATAAAATAATATATGATGAAAAGTCCTTCGAAAAAGAGGTGATTCGACTTTATGGCCAAATTCTGCAAACTATCCAGTTTAAATATATTTGGCTGAAGGACTGCCTCCGTCTGGATTATCTTTGTCCCTCCACCATCCTTGTGAATTTTATAGTGAAGAGGAGGAAGGAAGAGATCATTGAGCTTGATTTTAGCGGCGAACGATTTGTCCTTCTGTCTCTCTGGAATCGTGGGAGGAAGAGATTATTTCCGAAATTGGAAGTACTCGGAATGGCAATAAATGATATTGATGTAAGGAGCTTCCCCATTAAAGCTCCGTCCTTAAGAAGAATAACGTATTTTCCTTTCAATCCTTCCAATGGCCGTCACCGCCGGATCAAAAACTTCCCGAATTATGCTGTCACTATTTTGGGAGACGTCAATGGCATGCGCATGAATCCAAAGCCTGTTAAAGCTGTTCTGAAATTTGTGAGTGATTTCGAACCGAAAATTGAAACATTATCTTTTGCAAAAGTTGATCGGCATCTTCTGGGAGTGGAAGGCACCTACGGTAGACAGCATCGTTGGGATCTGTTCCAACTCGGTCGACTGATATCGCCAGATCTCAAGATCCTTCAGTGTAGCACCGTAGCTTTTGCATCACTAACCAGTTCGGACGAGGAAGGCATTGTAGGAGGTAATATTTGAATTTAATATCAAAACATTTAAAAATTACCAATAATTAATTTTGGAAAAGTGACCAAATTGTTCATTAAAATTGATAAAAATTTCAAAATTTACAAAGAAATATCCGAAGTAATCGTAAATATAACTCTTGTTGCTTATGTTGCTTTATAGTCCAAAATAGTTAATTGTTTCTGATGTGTTTTTTTCCAGAAAATAATAAAATCTTCCGACACCGATTTTCCAAACTAGAAAAGCTTAAACTGGACGGCGGCGTGGGCGCAGATTTTATGGACTGGTTAAATGACGTGGACTATTATAAGGATTTCCCAAAATTGCAAAACGTCGAGATTTATTTTAGCGGCCACTCAAGATATGCAATTGGTGAGCTGGTTATTGGGCCAATCAACTGGGTCACAGAATCCCGTTTCAGAGGAGTTCAAAACTTAACGCTGACAGGGTCGTGGGACTTGGTGTTCACTACCTTGGGCTTACTACAGATATTTTCCAATGTTCGTTCCTTAAGTCTGGTTAACTTCGGATTGAAATGTGATTCCACCGACCGTAGATTTGCACAAGTCATCAAATGGATTGGAAGTCTTGAATTTTTGGAGGAAATATATTTTAACCCAAATATTTCATCATTGAGTGAGCTGAATTTGGACCATTTATTCCAAGGGGACGCTTTGGATACTAAATCTGTGGCTCTAAATGTGCAAGACGAGACAATGTACAAACCTTTGGTTGTGGCGCTTACAAGTAAAAGATTCCACGCCAGATTTTCTTCATCTTTAAGTAAGCTATATAATAATTACCCTAAATATGGTTGTTTTGTAACGTTACAGAGCTCCAAAAAATTAAAATTTCGTATCAGATGAGGTGCCCTAAAGAGACACAATCAGAAGAAACGCACATGGCGCCCGAGAGCTTCGTAGTCTCCGACAGGACGGCAGAATGGATTAAGGAACACCGCCCCGGATTTTTATTGTTTCTCATGATTAGCAGGTACTGCCCGTGTGAGTGCAAATGTCCACTTCCCTCAAGATGTTTGTCGTTCTTTGATTATCTGAAACCTTTTGCCAGCATTCTTTACGAACACATGCCAATGCATAACCATTACTATGTTCACCTCAAGTTTTGAACATTTGAACAAAAACAACTA
Source organism: Lipothrix lubbocki (assembly GCA_034696945.1). Lineage (NCBI taxonomy): Eukaryota > Metazoa > Arthropoda > Collembola > Symphypleona > Sminthuridae > Lipothrix > Lipothrix lubbocki. The sequence goes on from JAQGAK010002492.1 coordinate 15,652, forward strand.
TACAAACCTACCTACTACGTATCGTCAGTGGAGATATATATATGGGCTATCTCCCTGTGAACCTAAATGCAAGATGGGATATCCACCACCACCACCATATATTCTATAGTCAGTGGTTATTACTCAACAGTTTTAGAATGAAGTCATTAATAAATACTAGTCGATACACTGATTTAATTATATGGTAATCAAACTTTTTATATTAAAATTGCCAGATTTGTACCCTTCAGTATTTATTTATATTCCATGTCAACGATGTTTCTATTTATTTTTGCGGGTGCGTAGATGCTCGTCGTGAAGCAACAAACCGCGCTTGAGTTTAAGTCCACATACTTAATATGTACATTTATTTACAACGGAAGTTACAATACTCATCCGAATCCTTACTCTAGAATTTTTTTATTGTTTATAAAAGCATCAAAAACAAAACTAAACCCAAGGTTGTATTTATTTATTTTTATGTAATATTTGACAGTATTGTAAATTGTATGTGCATAAGTTTTTACTCAACTTAATAAATTGTACAACAATTAAGATTAATTATTAATTGGATTTTAGGATTTATTCAATGACAATATTTAGCTAAACTATTCAAAATGCACATGTTTAGGCGTAAAATTCTGTTGCACTTTAACATTTCCTCACTTGGATGCACCGAAACCAATAGAAGTGTAGACGGTTCCGAATTTAAAATTCCGAGCAACAGCTTTGTTCTTCGAATCCTTCTCTTGAAATAAATGATCCAAAATGAGCTCCCTCATTGAAGAAATGTTTGGTTTCAAATACAGTTCCTCCAAAAATGGTAGATTCCTAATCCCGTTTATGACTTGCACAAATCTTGGGTCAGTCTTGAGCCATTTTAATCCAAAATAATCCAGATTTACGCGTTGAACATTAGAAAATAACTGTAGTAAGCCCAGCGTGGCAAACAACAAGTCCTGCGATCCTCTCAGTGTTAAAATTTCCACTCCTTTGAAAACGCATCCTGGAAAGCAGTTGATCGGGCCGATGGCCAGATTGCCCGTTTGATATCTTGGGTGGCTAAAGACTATTTTGACCTCGCGCAATTTCGGAAATTCCTTGTAATAATCGATCCCATTTAACCAGTCCATGAACTCAGCTCCCACGCTGCCGTCCAGTCTTAGCTTTTCCAGATTGGGAAAGCATTGTCGACGGTGTACATTTTCTGGAAGAAATGCCAAATTGTACGCAAATATTAAACAAGTGCAAAATTTTTGTCAATTATTTATGAAACTTTAAAATTTGACGACTTTCTTTACATAATGTAACAAATTTTATGCATTTTTCCATAATTTTTTGTAACGACGGTGTTTTAAAATAATTTGCGAAAAATATTATAAAATTAATAATAATTAATTAATAATATATACTGTAAAATGTTTTAATTTAAAAAAAAATCTTAAACTGAAATTGGTTGACCTTTACCTTCTGCAATGTCTTCCCCGTCCGAACCTGTTGTTAGAGATGCAAAAGCTAAGGTGCTGCATTGGAGGATCTTGAGATTTGGCGAGATCCGACGACCGAGATCGAACAGATCCCGACGATGTTCTATACTGTACATGCTTTCCCCTCCCGAAAGATGTGGATTAACTGCTTCGAAATATATTTCTTCAATTTTTGGTTGAAAATCCGTCACAAATCTCAACGCAGCTATAACAGAGTCGTGACGACCCCATTCCAGGCTATTTACACCGCCCAAAACCGTGACTGCTTGAAGCGGAAAGTTTCTTATATGCTGATGTTGGAAACTGAAAGGATTGTATTTGAAATCTGTTATTCTTTTTATTGCCGGAACTCTGATGGGGAAGTTCTCATGAATTTCGTTAGTTTCCATTCCGAGTACTTCCAATTTCGGGAACAATCTCTTCGTCCCAAGATACCCAAGGGACAGCACAACAAATCTGCAACCACTAAAATTAAGCTCCATGATCTCTTTCTTTTTCTTCATCAGTATCAAGGTCACAAGTTTTGTGGAGGGACAGTTGTAATCCAGACAATGGCAACCCTTCAGCCAAATATACTTGAACTCGATTTTTTTCAGAATTTGTCCATACAGTTGAATTACCTCGGTTTGAACGGCATTTTTATCATAGTTCTTATGTTTAAACAAGCAATTCTGACATTTGTACATCTTGTCGTTTCCATCATTTGAAATGTAGTGGATCCCGTTGAATGTAATCGTCATCGAAGATTTAGAACTGGGAGTTGTTTTGAGGAACTCGTTCAGTTCTACGAGCTTTCGGCAAGGACTTTCCCCAGTTTCGTATTTAATTCGCACACACATGGGAATCCTACAATTCTTGGATTTCAGGAAGTCCCGGGATTTAGCACGCCAATCTCGGCTGACCAGAGCCGTTTGAAGATGATCCTGGGTGTCCAAGTTCTTCAGGATTAGTTGCATGAGCTATGGTCGGGAATAAATCATAAAAATTAAACCATGCAAATCCTCGTGTATTATTAATTTTTAAAATGTAAAATGTTTGATTTTGAAAAATGAAATTCATTCGATTAATACTAAAATCCAATTTAAAACAAAAACAAATTTTACCAATGGATTTGAAAATACTTGTTCCACTGGAGGTGGCTTTAGCACACTAGGAAGACGGATGGACTCAGAAGACGTGGTCGTCATATTTACTTTTTGGATATTTGGATTTATAAGGGAAAAAAGAATTATTATTTTTAAATTATTATAATAAAAACAAAAAGTATAAATATAGCTTACAATATTGTTAGAAAATCTGATTCATATCTGGAATGAATAATAAATGAATAAAACAAATATTATTGCTTAAATTTAAATTAAAGTATGACAATTTATACTAATCTTGGTTTGGAATTTAATTTGAGAAGAGAAACGAGAATAAAGAAATCAGAGTGAGCAAGCATATTTTTAAACTTTTGCGGTAAGGCAACATTTTAAACACGTGCTTAACGACATAATTTTTAACTTTAACGGCGTGCAACGGGATTTATAGCGCAAGGTAGAATGTTGCGGTAGGGAGGATGTGGCTTCGAATTCTTCGAGATCTAAAAATTTTTTCGCTGATTTTAGTTGATATAACAAACGGCTTTCCTTACTTACTGAAATGTTACAATAAATTATGGAAATCGGTTACAATTGACAAAAATAATATATTCACTATACTTGACGATAAAATTGTAGCACATTTCTTGACCGGTCATTATAATTGCGTCAATAAATAACAAGCTCATTTATTAATTTCATAAAACTTTATGATGGAGAGCAGTGATAAAACCACCAACCGCATCTTTTAAATTGTCAAAAAAATATTCCGACATTTATTTATGTATTGTAATTCAAAAAAAATGTTTTTTTGTAGGAGAACGTAGAAATAATAATTATGTAATATTAAATATTCTCCAATTTTTATTTTGGGCTCAATACCTTAGATGGTGACTAATTAATTGAAATTAATAAATACTTCTTTGGTTCCGAATAGAAATTTCGTATGGGTACACCAAAAGAGGCTGCGAATTCATTTTCTCGAAGCGGCGCTCTAGTTCTGAAATCTTTTCTTAAAAAAGGTGATCCAAACACAATGAAATAATAAAAGTTTTGATCGTAAGCTCTTCTAATAGCACAAGATTATGGATTTCCTTAAGCATTTTGGCAAACTTCCGGTCATCGCACTTGAATCTAAAGAGCATCGCAGACAAATCCAGTTAAAACCACAATGATTGTTTGGAATTCTCTAATAAACGAGAAACGAAGCTGTAAAATGCATGAGATAGTCATTGCTTCTTGTTCTCCAGTTGGTGACGGCGTACCTTGGGAAAGTTTGTCACCCTTGTTGAGGAGCTGCGACTGACAGATTGTAAGCATGATCGAGTCTTCGTTTTACAGATAGCGCATATACAGGTAAAGATTGTTCTTCGTCTCGAAATATGTCCTCTTTTATTAAGGGAAATGGTGCGCGTCTAATAATAAATTTCACAGAAATGGACGGAAACAATTGCAAGTATGCAATTACAATACTTATTGATTCCTATCCTTTAAAGTGTGCCGATAGATACAAAGATTAGGTGTTTCTAACACTCCACCCGCAAGAAAAACTATGAGGAATCATGAAAATTAAATTATTATTTTTTAAAAAATTAGTCAACATTTTTAATTTTGCAATTATATTATTTTTTTCGTTATCGTTTTCGTTATTATAACGTTGTCGTATTTTAGCGTTAATAGCGTTATTTATAACGTTATTGAATAACGTTATCCAACCCTGATCTAACAGAACAAAAACCCCCGTGGCGGCTGTCGCGGACCATTGTAGTATATGGGAAGGAGTGCGGGATGCAGCGGGATTATGGAATATCTCGAGAATAGGAAGGATGTTCGAGCTGA
>JAQGAK010002493.1:0-20032 GCA_034696945.1 Lipothrix lubbocki
TAATCTACCACTCGTATTTGTGGCATAGTATTTTGCTAAAATTCACGCCAGCTCGCAGTGATTCTAAAAATTGCTGGGCACATGCCAACCAATTTCTCTTTGTCCTCGGTAAGAGCGGAATAATCAATTTTCATTTCTTCAACAACACAGATCTAAACGTTACTTATTTTTTATTTATTTTAGTGAAATCTAGAATCTACATCACCTACAAGTGTCATGGATGAAATCAAGGTTAATGCTAATAATTCCAACGTTAACATAAACCGAGGAAGCAACAATATAAACAACCAATATCAAGCTCTACCACCATCCCAGATTACACCTGAAAATCTGACAGCGATTGCAAAACAATTAGCCGAAATGTCAACTGATTCCCCACCATCCTCGGTAACCGATATTAGTATCACTTCAACATAACTGGAGTAATTTTATTCTTATTTCATTTTTTATATTTCATTAATTTTAGTCAACTCAACCATCTTCATCATCAGCTAACTCAAATAATGATATCAAAATTGAGGCTAATAAGTCCATGGTAGCTAACATACAAGGAAATAACAACATAATCAAACAATATCAAGTGAAATCACCACCGCATAATTCTGAAGGAATAGAATACAATGTTCAAAATCCCATCCACTCATTCACCGGCCGAGAAGATATTCTCGACGCATTACATAAGGCTATCGAGAAAAATCGAAAAAATGGAAATCTTACAATACTTACCAATGTTGTAACAGGTTTGGGTGGCATCGGGAAGACGGAGATAGTGAGGAAGTACATTCAGCAATACAAAGCTGCGTATACTCACGTCCTATGGATCAATGCGGAAAAAAACTCACAGGTGGTAGATTGTTTAGTTAGCATTGCTACATTAACAAACATAATATCAGTTGAAAATATAGACGGAAAAAGAAAAAAGGATACAGAAATTGCATCTGAAGTTTATAACTTTATTTGCATGAAGCCAACCTTTATTGTTTTTGACAATGCAAATTCGGTGCTGAACGAAGATGGCGAAGACGGCATAGGAACTCTTCTTCCACGGTCACTTCAAGCACGATCTGTGCAACCAGCTATTGTCGTGACGTCAAGAAACCGGAAATGGATTAATTGTCAAGTAATTTCGTTATCTGGCTTCACTAACGAGGAGAGCTACAACTTGCTTAGGAAGCAACTACAATTCCAGGATACTCAGGCAACTCGATCCATGGCAGCGGAAATTACACAATTATGTGACGGTCTTCCCTTAGTAATCCAACAAGTCATTGGAGTGATCGAAATGGAATCAGACGAGCGTGAAACCATGGGAGAAGACGCTTATAGTATGCAGGACTTCTTAAACGACTACCACAGAGGAGGTAAAAGCTACATTGACGAGAAGCCAAATGATGTCCCAGCTGATCTTGGCGCTTCGCACACGGTTTACAATGTCTTTAGTTTGACTTTTCAAAAAATTTCAGAAAAAATAGGCGGCGGGTTAGCATTAGAGTGTCTAAACATTCTATCGTTACTTAATCCTGACGGCATTCCTGTAGAACTGTTGCTTTCATTTTTCGATGACGAGATCAAAGACAGGGTTAAAAAGGCTTTGACCTTACTACGAAAGTACAATATTCTTAATGTATCCGGCGGAATCTACACTATCCATCGAATGCTACAAAGAGTAAGAATTGAAATGCTTAGAGGTAAAGGCGACCACTCTAACTTATTGTATGAGTCAATTATCAGCAGTTCTGATAAATTTTGTGAATATTTGAACAGCATGGATTCGACTGCTACCCACAAGTTTCTAATTTTAGAAAATGGTATTCGTTTAACCAATCTGATATTTATGGAGAAATACGGAAAAAGTACTCAGCGCTTTCTTACAAATTTAGGAAGTAAATTCATCAGTTACGGAAGGTTCTACAACGCTATTTATATTTACAAAACAATGTTAGAATGCGATGTTGGCGATCAACAAGAAGTTCTAAAGTACAAGAAAAGCCTCGCGCACACCTATAAGCTTGAAGGTAATTATATTGAATCAGAACAAATGTACATCAATTTATTAGCCTGCGATGTTACTAAAATTCACGAAGAAGAATGTGAAAGCGAAGAAAAACTTCGTTTGATTTATAGTTTAGGAGAAGTGTACAACTATCAGGGCAAGTATGATCAGGCGCAATCGCTTTTACAATATGTAAAGACACATCAAACGCAAATTTTGGGTTCTGAACATGAGGATATCTTAGCAACAAAGAACACATTAGCTTCAGTAATTGAAAACCAAGGGAAATACACTGAGGCTGAGAAACTTTATTTCGAAGTATTAAAATTTAGAATAGATATTTTAGGTCCCGAGCATCCGCATACATTTGCGACAAAAAATGATTTAGCCGTTTTATTTCAAAGACAAGGGAACTACACAAAGGCCGAGGAACTTTATACCGAAGTATTAAAATCACAAATGGTTATTTTAGGTCCTGAGCATCCAAATACTTTGACCACAAAACATAATTTAGCCCTTGTATTTGAAAGTCAAGGGAAATACACAGAGGCTGAGGAACTTTTTACCGAAGTATTGAAATCAAGCATGGTTATTTTAGGTCCTGATCATCCAAATACTTTGAACACAAAACATAATTTAGCCGGTGTATTTGAAAGTCAAGGGAAATGCACATATGCTAAGGAACTTTATACCGAAGTATTGAAATCAAGAATGGTTATTTTAGGTCCTGAGCATCCAGATTCTTTGACCACAAAACATAGATTAGCCGGTGTATTTAAAAGTCAAGGAAAATACACAGACCTGAGGAACGTTATACCGAAGTAATGACATCAGAATTTTATTATTTTAGGTCCTGAGCAGAGAATTCGAACACGTTGTCGACAAAACATAATTTAACACGGTTTTGTAGAAGGGAAGTATTCAAACTCATGAGTAAATACATATATATGAGAAATTTCTAGATGTACTAACAATAAAAGTGTAAAAAGTCAGTAGTAAATTCTTAAATAAACATTAAAATCATCATTTTAACTTAATTGTTTTATTTAACTAAACTCGGTGCTTTGAATTACCAAAAAATTCATAAAATGTATCGAAATATTGATAAAGGCAGCAGAAATTTTACAAACGATCTTCATTTTGAGTTCAATGAGTCAAAATAAAATACCTAGACGAACTGATGTAAAACGCCTAACCACGCAATTGCTACCTGATTTATTTATGGAATTTTATTTAACTGAGGAATAAATATTTATTGTTGATTACATAAATCTACTGGCGATTTCAAACCTTTTTACAAAGGAATTCATACGTTACATAATTGGTGGTGTCACGTTTCAGGTGTAGAGATGATTTTTTTGATTTCATGACTTCATTAGTTTGTTTATATACTTAAATACAATGTTTTAAAGGACTTTACTGGTAATTTAATTGATTTGCAAAAACTTTACTGGTACTGGTGATTCATGAATTTACTGAGGGTTTTGTACTGTTGAAATGTATTATATTTACTGTAAGTTTGCTTGGTAGCCATTATTAGAATATGGCACTATTCAATTCAGAGAGTGACGGCGCTGCTCATAAGTTTTGTTCCGTCCGTCCAAGTGTCTGTGAAAGCGATTAGTCAACAACCTGTTATCCGATTCTTTTTAAACTGAAGATTTTTATTGTGAATTTTTATAAGGGGTAAAGATACAAGTATAAATAGTACCAATTATTCAACGATGTGTGGTACAATCAATTTGCTTGTCAAATAATTTGCTTATTAATTTCCAATGAAATGAAGACACCAAAGAACAACACTGTACAGATTTACGACATTCTTCACGGTATTTACAAATTTCCATCACGTTTTGCTACTGCAAGAATAGTAAATACAGATACATATATTATATTTCATAAATTCACAATTTTATTGTCATAGAAATTGAAGTTCTGAATATTATGTTGTAACACATAAGAAGAGTAGATCCAACTTCTTGAGCAAATTTGCACGAAAAACCGCCGGACTTGAGTGAGGTTAATAGCATCAGAATGGTAATACAAAGATGTTTTAATGTGCAGGTACACAATTATTACAGCACAACGTCGAATAATTCAACAATAATTGGATTTTGAATTAATTACAGACAAGAGTTAAAGGCAAGGCGGAGTTATGTAATATTATATTATTAAATAAAACATTTATATAGGGAATTTTTATGAAAGTTTCAGTTAATATGAATAATATAAGAAGCCCAACATTATTCACAAGTGAGTTGCATTCACTTCGATAGAAAGGAACTTCCGATGGAAGGCATAATCGTCAGTTTCTTGCCAAGCCTGGCAAATAAAAATATATTAAAGTAAACAATTCTGTTTTATCACACAAAATCTATAATGGTTTATGTTCTATAAACAGTCGATCTATAATTTCTTTTAAATATATTTTCATGAATTCAAAATAATTTTTAAAAAATTTGACTCACTTGGCAAACCCGTCAACCGTAGCGGACACTTTGTCAGTTGGACAGACAATGGCACAATGACAAGGTTGAGTAAAGAGGGGTCTAAAATATTTCTCTGCCACGGATTTCAGTTCCGCTGGAGTCACTTCAGCGATCTTCTTGATTAGAAGCCTGAAAAAATGAATTATATGAACAGTAAATATAACATTTATTTACAAATTACAAATTAAAAAAGAAACCAAAAAAATCAGGTGAATTAAAAGAAAATAAAAATTCAGTTGAAATAAAAGAAAATTAAAAATTAGGCGAATTAATGGAAAATTAAAATTTAGGTAAATTAATAAGAACTCAAAATTAATAACAAAAATAGAACTCACTTAGTGTGACCTTCCGGGACATTTCTATAATATGAGCACAGCGACGTGGAAGCCAAGGCCAACGGAGTCTTCTCGCCTTCAATGATTTCAAAAATTAAAGAGCTCTTGGCCGTGGCCAGCAAGTCCTCCTGCCAGTCGACCTTCCCATCCAACAACTCCACAACAGTTTCCACTGCAGTCTTGTAGGCTCCGACTAGATCCGAGGACCGGTAGAGATTAAAATACAGCATCCCTTCATTCGCCTTGGAGTCCATGAAATAATCGTACGAGAGACCCGCCCCGCGGATCGAGCGGAAGAAAGGACCTTCCATTTGCGAAAAGTACTGATTTACTGTGAGGACAATTGGTAACTCGGGGTCGTTGAAGTCCGTTATGGCGCGGATGCCTTGAGCGAGGAAAGAAGATTCTTCGGACGATAAACCCAAGATGTATTGCTGCGGCGAGGTCATAAGAGATTTATGGTCTTTCATCCAACGGATGTCGGGATCGTTGGCCAAACTGGTTCATAAAAGGAAAAAATACAAAAATTAATACCAAAATTGACACAAAAACAAGACAAAAATTAATACAAAACATATTTACACAAATAAATAAAAAAATAAATACAAAACTAATACAAAAAAATAATACAAAATTAATACAAAAAAATAATACAAAATTATTGCAAAAAATAATACAAAATTATTGCGAAAAAAAATACAAAATATTTACAAAAATTAATTTAAAAAAATAAACACAAAATTAATACAAAAAAATAATACAAAATAAATTGAATTAATAAAAAAAAATTAATTAAGATACAAAAACATAGAAAAAATGCGCCATTACCGTTTTGCCGACTCCTTCCCTTCATAAGAAAAGGTTTTCAGCCACTCCCGAGGGAGTTGTTCATCAACAATCAAATCTTTATGGGCACTTCGGAGATTCTCTAAGCTTGTCGCCACATGAATCGTCACGTTCTCTGGATTGCGAACCAAATCTCGGACGTTCTCCAAAATTTTCCGCACCTTATTTTCGGATTTTGTTACAGTAGACGCAACTTCCTTGAGGAATATCTGTTGACGAATCATGCTCGTAATTTTGGTATTGCTGCCTGAAAAGTCGACAACAATAAATAATTAGATTAAAATTTCCAATTAATACAAATTTTGTTGTGCGGTAAAAATCATAAATTAACAAATACCCTTTAAAAAATATATTTAAATGGTATTGCAGACTATACCTTCTGCATACAAAATATCCTTTAACAATAACTTGCTCATCCTGCTTCCCTTCCTCTTCTGTTGATTCACATCGGTAGACATTTTATTTGCTAATACTTTTAGACGATCCCCTTTGAACTGCGTTTGCCAAAACAGTCGCTTGATCCACTCAAAAGCATTGGGTGCTTTAGCAATTTCGAACTAAAATAAAATACAAAAACAGCTTTCAATACAATATTTTATTTTGTATTATTTTAATTTATTATTATTTTTACTTTTTATTATTTTTTTATATTTATTATTATTTAATAAATTGACATGATTAAAGTATTCATATAACTGAAAAACAACGCAATAGCATATTAATTTAGCAATATTATTTGTAATTAATTAAAAAGTTCATCCTTCTTACTTGCGTATTGAAAGAAATATTGTGAGAATAAGATCCACATTTAAATCGACTTCCACCATCAATTCCAACGCCACAGCCATAGCTAAGGAAGTCCCGATTTAATTCCGCGACAACTTTCTCATGCGAGATGGTCTCACCATTATCCAGCTTGACGGCGGATTCAGTGAGGGCTTCGCAAAAGAGCGGTATATATTTGCGCTGGTCAACGGGTAATGAGGATGTGTCCAGGAGGATTGACAACTATTTAATCATAATTGAAATTATCATATTCAGTTTTCAAAAATATATTTTTAAAATTCTTATCATCTTCTTAAAGACCACCTACAAATTTTGTGTATTCTTACATAAACGAAATTCGACTGAATATCATCCAAATAGAAATTACACTTGACATCCTTCACAAAGTCGGGATTGTCATGCCGAGAGATATTGTGGTAAGTGATGGACTCAATGGACGGTGTTTGTATTTGCTGGACGAAGCCTAAAGGCACCGGCGTCTGACACAACAAAATTTAATTATAATTTATTAAAAATTTAATAAAACTTTAATAAAAATGTATTAAAAATAAATGTATTTAATTTAATTTTTTTGATTTAATTTAATAATTAAATAGACACACCATATTTTTTAAAATCGCATCTTCCAAATCCACTGCAAACTTTTTGAATCCATCCTCACCGAACTTGTACATTCGTTCCTCCAGTCTACCTTCCTCCTCCTTCATTTGCTGTTCGTATCGCTGGTGTCAAAATAATCATTGATTTAAATTAAAATGAATGCTTAAAAATCGATCAGAAAAATTCCCAATTTATTTTAAACTTATTGTAGTAAAAAAGAAAAAAAAACATTCTGAAATCAAAATCATTACTTACGTCTTTACTCGGCTTAGCTTGAATATTCACCCATTTTTGGTCCAAAATCATTCTCTGCAGTCTTTCCGTCCAGAAAGATGACGATTCACCCATATATGCTTTTAGAATCTGCCCCACGCTTAGGCGTTGGGAGAACTTTGACATAGAAAAATGGACACAATAAAATTTTAAAACAAACCTAAAAATAAATTATATATTAAATATTATTTAATATAGTAAAATAGTATAAAATGATTTTTAATGCCAAAACAAATTAAATTTTTTAAAAATAAAAACACAATAAAAATAAAATTACATCATCCGTGCTATTGGCATCTTGAGAATAAAGGAAATCCCCAATGCAAGCATAAGCAATGGAATTATGCGGAGTGTTTTCCATGGCACTCATTTCCTCCAAATAACTCTTTCGAATAATGTCCCTCATCCTTTCCATATCGAATTCTTTTAGTTGTGCAGTTAAAACTTTACGGATCCTTGGGGCAATGTCAGCCGTGTTTTCCAACGGAACTCCTTCCAATTCCAAGTAAAACGTGGTTTGGCTATTTTCCATTTCAGAAAACGATATCTATTTGAAAATAGAAATTGAATTATTTTTGATTTTTTCATTCTCATTATAAAATTAAAGGAAAACTTGAAATTAAATTTACTTACACTGCTTGCCAACGGGTCGTCGCTTTCCACAAATTCTTTCTGCAGAGGACTGACCGTGCTGTCCGTTAAGTAATCGAGAAGAAGACGAACGGCATGAACTCTGTCAGATAAAAAGAAAATAAAAAATTATTACTTGATGTAGACATATTCGTTTTATTTGTAAGTTTCAATTATTTTTTTTATTTATTAATTAATTTTAGCTTTATTGAAAAAAATAATTACTCAGGAAGTTCACGGATAGCAGAAGGACCACGGAATCCAACGACCACTAATGCATCGTCCTCATCTTCCGAAGCAAATTTAATAGTTTTAGAGACCTCTTTTTCCAACTCTGGCACAGCATCCAACCAAGGTCTCGTCCAGGTCTCTGGGACAGATTTCTGCAATTTATTAATAAATATTTTAATAAATAAGGGCATACATTTTTAAATAAAAATAAATAATTTATAAATATACTTTACAAATAAAATGATTTGCTTTAAACAAAATACACATTTAATATTAGAATTTATTACTTTAGCTTGCAATTTCTTCACGATGGGCTGCAATCCAGCAAAGAGGGCCTGAGGTTCGACCATTCCAGCCACAATTATCCGAGCGTTCTTAGGATTGTAGAATTTTTTGTGGAAGGCTTTAACCTTGATGTAAAAATTTTAAATAACTTTTTAAACAATGATTACACACAGAATTTCCAATGTTTTTAATTCATTCCTTGATTTTTTTAAATTATCTTATTTAAAAAAGTATTTTATTTTTACACACCTTTGTATTATTGCAAGACTCCCGTAAATTCGACAACTGCCCACCCGTATTGTAATGATATCCGGAGGTTTTTGGATAAACGGAGCGAATTAATTCCGTATGAGCCCGTATCTCTCCCGTCTGCTCCAACGCTTGCATCTCCGAATACACAACCCCGCCGTCCTTCCCCTCGCCATTAATGTGGTAAACTTCAGTAGAAAAGGCCGTATCCTGTATTTACATACAATTCATATTTACAAATGTTAATATTAAAAAATATTATTATTTTTATTTATATATAATTAATAACATTAATTATTTAAGTTTCTAATTTGATTTAGTTAAAACATTTTCATAACATTGAGTGACATTTTAAAATACTTCAAATAATGTAAATTATTTTTGTGGACAAATCAGAATTCTAATTTTTGCAAAGCAGTTTTACATAAACCTTCTCGATTTAAATTAATAAGTAGTTTTTGTATTTTTTACCAAAAATAGTTATTATTAATCTGACGAAAGATTATCAATTATACTACGAAAATAATACCGAAAGAATAGGATAAAAGATGTGATCCATGTAAATTGGCAGCAAAGTACAAAATCCTTCGGCTCCGGCGGTTGTCATTGTGTAACAAGTATGGTCAACGTCTGTTAATATTATTAAATTCACATTAATAATAATATTACCAAATTAGCAAACAATTAATTTCAATGTTTTTAATAGCAAAAGGCAAAAACAAAATACATATAGTAGAATACATACAATAATTAACAAATACCAAAATTTTTAAAATTAAAATGTTAATTTACCGGTCCAGGCATTCGTTCCTGAAGCAAGGCACTTATTGGCAAGAATATCCAGAATCCCTTTGTACGGGTACTCATCACTCCCGAGGAAGATCATGTGCTCCAGAGTGTGCGGAAGGCCATCGTGGTCTTCGGCGCGAGTTGCTGTTGGGGATTACAATAAATTACAATATAAATATTAATTAAATTTTAAATGAAACGAAATTTTAATTTTGTAACTACTAATTAATTTCAACATATTTTTACATTACTCGTCATTTAAATTAATTTTGGCAACTTAATTTTTTATTACATTACCTAATACAATATAGCCATTAACAACTGGCCCCGGAATACTTGCATGGACAAGTTCCAGTCCCGTTGACCGAGATCGATACTTCGTAACCGGGTGAATTCCATTTGCCTTGACAGAGGAAACCAGCTCGAAATCGGATTCCCCTTCAACTTCCATAGGAACGGTATTTGCTTCCAAAGACATTTTTGCTAAATTTCTTTTATTTATTACTACCGGTGGTGATGATTGTGACGACAGAAGTGATGATGAGTGCTGATAACAACGACGATATGAATCCAATGATTTCTGCTTTAATATTACTGGCGTTTTTGTTGCTATTAAATAGGAAATAAGCATTATTAATTATTAGTTTATAAACTCCAATGTATTATTAAACAAGAATAATTAATAAATTAAAGTAAAATAAATTAATTAATTAATACAAAAATTATTATAAAAACTAATGCAAAAATTAATGCAAAAATAAATACACAAATAAATTATATACATTATATAGTTTAAATTAAATTCGAAGAAATTAAATCAAAATAAATAAGAATGCTGTAGTAAAATAAATAAGCAATATTCAGCCAAGTTTTGAAAAATTACATTGACAAATACAGCCCACATATCAGAAAGTAAATAAAATAATTATTTTAAATAAAAAATGACTCACAAAATCCACAATAAGGCTGAAGCTGGAAACCACTACACTGAACTCTCTGAACTTGTTTATTAAACAGCGAAACCGAAGATATCCGGATCCGGGGCGTAAATGACAAAAAGGACCTGCTGCTCACTAATAATAAAACTGATGAATAATTCCCAAATATCATAACAGAACAAATGGAACAACTGCAAAAAAAGACTTCCTTCCTTATTGCTCTTGTCTTATTCTATACAACTTGTTTATATTATTTCCTATTCCCTTTTATTATCTCATGCTCCTGCTGCTGCCTTTTCTATATTCGTCACGTCCTCACGTCTCGTCACTGTCGTCGTCAGATCCACAGAATTATCAGAGATCAGAGAAATTATAAATGAAGAAATGGCATTAAAGCAAACTCTCGTAATGTTAAACTCGTCGTCCTCCGTGAGATCCGAAAGGAAACTCCGGCAAATTATTCCCGCGCAATTTTTCATATTCAGGGAATTTCCATTTTACCTTCTTGGCAAAGGGTCGCAGGATTTAGTTTTTCTATTCGCATGACTTCCTTTATTTAATGTTTAAATATGTTGCATTTAAAATACATTGGACCATTGAAATTGCAAATGCGGGAACTGAAAAATTGCAATAAATTCAAGATGAATATTTCTGTTTTTGTCGTATATTTCTTCTCTTCTGTGGCATGTCATGTCATCATATTTATTTAACTTTATATTATAATTATTGCTTATTTCTTTTGTGAATTATGTTTAAACGTTGTTATTCTTAATTATTAAAAAAAATTAAAATGCAATAATAAAGTCATTTAATCATGCAACAATATTTTTATTTATTTTTAATAAAACACAAGAACATAATTTTGTAAAAATAAATTGTGGACACTTTATGGCTAGTGAATTTTATTTTAATTGTATGGGTAAATGATGGCTACAGACGCTGGTAGGAAATTTTGTATTTAAAAAGTATTTATTTTTATATCAAATTAATTAAATTTGTATTATAAAATTTAATTTTTAATGTAAAATTAGTAGATTTTAAATAAAATTAAACGAAATAATTTTAATTAATTTATTATTCTTATTCAACAGCAGAAAAGGTTTCCCTGGCCCCGTTGACCCAATCAGCGGAATTAATCGAAACGAATGTGGAATCATGCGATGGTCAGCTAATAATAATTGATGAAGTGAATATTGTGGCAGAGGAAATAGAAACTTTGACTCAAATTGAAGCAGAAGAGCCACGAGATGTTTCAGAAGAAGAGCAAGAAGAAGAAGAAGAATCTATACCAGCCACTACTACGGTGTTTACAGATGTTAAACCGTCCCCGGAGGATTTGCAAGAACCATCAACATCGTCAAATCTGCTACCCACAAAGTCGGAAATAATAATAAAGAAAAAGAAGAAAAAGCGGACAGCCATTGATGACAAGGCCGGCTCCGAAAATCGTTATTCCTGCAAAGAAAGAGTCCGAATGGTACAATTGTACGCCGAGAATCTGAACAATCCTCGCAGGGTCCAGCGAGTGTTTCAAGCGGAATTTAAAAAGAAACCGCCCGCCACCCGCACGATCACCAAACTCTTCAAGAAGTTCCAAGAGACTGGGAGCGTTCAGAATAATTATAGTAAAATCCGGCCGAGGAAAAGTCGAACGGAAGAGAATGTGGAGAAGGTTAAGCAGGCTTTCCAGAGAACTCCGACCAAGTCCATAAGGAAAATTGCTGAAGAATTAAAGATCCCGCATACGACAGTAGGGAGGATTTTGCAGGAATTGAAAGGCAAAGAAGCAGGGATGATCCGGAGGTCGAGAACTTTGAAAATCGGTTTAAGAAGTAGTAATAATAATAGTATTGAGAAAGTTCGGACTCCAACCGCTACAGCTGTTTTACCTGACAACCCCGGAGTTACTTCTAATAATAATTCTAGAATAGCCAATCCCATTAATGCAAATAATATTATTACTGTGACGGTTCCTGGAAAAACTGAAGGAACAAGTTTAAGAATTGCCACCGTGCCTTTTACTCAACCCCAAACCGTTGAGTATCCGATTCTTCAGCCAGCGCCCGCCCGAATTACTCCAACGGTCGTCCAACTTCAAACTCAACCTACAATAATACCGACAATTCGAGCTCCACCGCCAAGTATTTTAATTGTAGAAACGCCGCCTCGAGATCTTTTGAGCAATTTATTTTTCTGCTTAGATTTTGCATGTCGGAAGCACACAGCACAGCGGAGGAAGGATCCGGAACAGACGCCTTATATCAATCATCCGATAGGTATTTATGAATTTAAAAAAATTATTATATTACCCAAATTATTGTTAATATTCAAGTTTTAATTTATAATAATGTTAGGGCACTAATTTTGATATTTTAGTGTTCTAAGTTTCTCCTTGTTTTTGGATTTCAGGTGTAGCTAACATATTAGTCAACGAAGGACACATTTGTGACCCGGAAATTCTCCAAGCAGCAGTTTTGCATGACACATTAGAAGATACGGAGACAACTCTGGAAGAGCTGAAGACGAATTTTGGAATCAAAGTACGTAATATATTTACTGAGTTTTTGATATTGGGCACGTGATTTTTTGATTTTTATTTTATAATTAAATTTTTACAAATACATGTGTAGTAAAAATTATTTAATTTGATTAATAAGTAGAATATATTAAGAATTAAAAAAAATTATTTATTCATTCCGGTTTTACTATTACAGGTAGCATCAATAGTTGAAGAATTGACAGACGACAAAACTCAAACTAAGGAAATGCGAAAACTACTACAGATCCAGAATGCAAGTAAGAAATCCTTCGGAGCTCAAGTGGTTGGAATGGCGGATAAAATCTACAATCTAAGGGACCTGACGCGGGTTTGTCCGGACGGTTGGACGGAGGAGCGGCGGTTTGAATACGTCCTTTGGGCACAGGAAGTAGTCAAGGGTTATTATGGAGCCAATGAGACTCTAGCGAAAATTTTGAAGGAAATATTTACGCAGTGGCAATGTTTGGTGTCTTGATTGCCTAGTAATAACGTTAATTATAATTAATACTATACGTAATACGTAAAAAAAATAATATTCAATAATAAACAAGATAATTTTATGTATTTTATCAATGTTACAGTTCAATATTCTATGGGACATAAAACCCAATTATTATTACGTGCTTCGTCCCATTGCCATATTAGATTTAATTAGACATCGACGAATGACAAATTAAACATATTGACATTTTCTTCATCGAAGAACGATGTTTCAGCAAATAAATGTGCAAATAAACTAAATCTGCTTATACAGATACAGCAATATAGTTTGCTAGAAAACATTTTCCGTTTCCGGTCTAATTGAACGATATTGTGATGACAGTTGAAATTTACTGAAAGACTTGTAAAGTTTGTATGTATTGGGAGATAAGCTCGAATCATTATTTATTTATAATTATTATAAAAAATTGCATTACTTCAGAATCTGATCCATTGAAAATAGTATGAAACTGAGTGGGAACATTAGCCTTGGGTTCAGAAAATGTTTCGTAACAGCAAAAATTTCTATTTATGACTCATTAAAAATTCTATTTACCCGCTTTCTTGATACATTATTTATGACTCATGTTAATGGCTTTAGTTTTTGCAACTGTGTTTAACCACATGTCATTAAATACAACGGATGGATGACGTTTTGAGAGTACTAACCTTATCTCCAGTTGTTACACCGCCTTCCAGAGGGTACTGGGACTTAGTGACAACGTTTTGTTAGAAATAATCGTTTTTAATTATTTTTAGCACAATTATGGTCAAAAATCTATGCATGTTTGGTATTGTATTTTAAATATTTCTGTCTTTAGATGAATGTTACTCAATCTCCCACGAAAATTCTAAATGACATTCGAGGCGACTATAACAGCCTGTATCCAGGTAAACCCGCCAACAATTTGACCGATGCCCTATTTACAAAATTTCAAAAATACGTCCAGGGATTTTAATCTACTTAACTACCTCTAAAATCACACAAGAATAATCCATACTCATGAAAATGGATTTACACGCAAGATGTTGTCTACTGTTACAATTAATTCTGATTGGTAAAACGAATTTTAAGTTTTAGTAACGACTCCAATGATTTATTCGTTTAAAAATGTAAAACAAAATTAATCGTTTTGAGCTAAATGAAAAATCTCACAGCAAACATTCGGCATAACTCATGGAAATAATTTTTGGGCAAAGACCTTTTGAATCTATAATTTTAGACTTTTCATGTGTGCTTAGTAACTCTTAATTTAGAAATCTGCACTATAGTTAAATAAAACAAGGAAAAAATTGTAATTATTTAATTCTTGAAAATCCCAACTTTCTTTTTTTTTAAATTTTATGGTTTATTTATTTATAACACATACACATTTTTTCAAAGCTACTTCACAATGTCATATAGAATAAATATTACACGATGACAGGCAGCGCCATTCCTACTTCCGTGTTTACCCCAGTGGCCGCATTGCAACACCTACCTTGTTTCGTAATAATTAGGGCTGGGAAATCGCGAAAAACCCGATAAAACTAAAAATTCATAATAGTGTATTCCCAGCTGGATAAATTGTGTTATTGTACATCCGAACATACCAAAACCACAAAAATTAAATTTGAAAACCGCAAACAACGCGAAATACTGCGAAATATACAAACTTTTCACGAAATACCG
The DNA here is from genome assembly GCA_034696945.1 of Lipothrix lubbocki. Classification (NCBI taxonomy): domain Eukaryota; kingdom Metazoa; phylum Arthropoda; class Collembola; order Symphypleona; family Sminthuridae; genus Lipothrix; species Lipothrix lubbocki. The sequence continues at coordinate 15,136 of JAQGAK010002493.1, forward strand.
CGAAATTTGAACTCCAACAACTTTTTTTGGAATTAAATGAACAAATACGTCAATTTTAGTTGGAAAAATAAATTCCTAAATTATTTGTATCTACTTTTGGCATAAAAAACTGCTCAAAATTGTAAATAACTCGGTAAAAATGGTAAAAATTATGTTAGAAACCGCAAAATAAAGCCAGAATAAATAAAAAATTAGGAGACTGTGTATAAAAATCGCGAAATACTGCGAAAAATTGACTATAATTTTGCAAAATTTTTAGAGCCAAAAACGCGAAATGGTCCCAGCCCTAGTAATAATCCATACAATATATATCATATCATATAATCTTAACAGAAGACCTAGTTAAAGCAGCGGATATAAAGGAACAGCACATATTTATACATACATAGTACTGTATACATATAAATATTACTGCTTCTACTGACATTTACATACAAACCTAATTAATAATTATTGACATAATTTTGCTAAAACTCGCTAATTTTGTGAAGAAGTATTGCTGAAAACGGTCGCGTTTTATAGTTTGACCTGGATTAAGTGTTTGGTGACACAGGGGTCCAATTGTCTAGATTTCTGAAGCACACATAATTCAACCTCACTAAATTATTTCGAAAAAAGAAGATACATTTAAAATTTAAAAGGGTATTTGTCACGGAGTGATTATGGTGTTCACTTTATATCTTACAAGAACGTGTCTCCATTTTGTATTTTCGGCTTTACATTGTTAATTAATTAATAATTCGTATTTATTCACCGGAATAGTCGAATCAGCTTTCGAACAATGTCGATCTTCACCGTCTAACAAAGTAATGAGAGGTAATATGTATAAATTCAAAAAATGCAAATCCAGGATATCTAAATCTGGAATAACAGTAATCATAAGTGAGGGACAATAACCATTTTCCGATGTTCATGAAACCTTTGCTATTCGGAATCAGGATTCCTTCTGTAATCTTCCTGATCCTGACAAAAGATCTTGATTCCGGAAATACAAGCTGGCTGGAATCTTATTTTTACTACGGGGTTTCTACTTCTGATCATATGTATCCTATGATTATAATTAATTATGACTCATTTCATGGCTTTTGTTTTTGCAACTGTGTTTAACCACATGCCATTAACTACAACTGATGGATGTCGTTTTGAGAGTACTAACGCTATCTGCAGTGAGCTAAATACAGTAAATCGCATTGAAGCAATTATGTTTTTCAGATAAAACTTATATTTAATTACCTATGTCAGATGGGAAACCTTTATCGTTGCGCAATAAATAAAATTACGACGGTAACGATTACAGAAAAGTGTATCCAAAATGTGGTTCTAATAATTGTCCTGATGTTTTGATCATAGACCTTTTTCTATTACAGCCTTTGTTTAATGAAACAGAATTGTGATAGAACTTACATAGTTCATTCATGCAAAAATCTTTGGATATCGAATTATAAAATATAGCATCTTGCTAATTCCTCAATTAATAATTCTCTTGGCAATATATCGTCGGACAAACTAGAAAAGGAGCTTATATGATTTTGGGTCAATATGAAAAGGGGACATGTCGTGATTCGAAATTTCCCAGTAAAAAAAGGAGCTTATATTTTCCCATGCTCCGGAGCCACCAGCTCCGTAAACACAATTATATAATATAAGCCCCTTTTCGAAATTAGTGATTTCATATAAGCTCCTTTTCATATTGTGTCAAAATCATATAAGCTCCTTTTCTAGTTAGTCCGACGATATGTTGCGTAGTTATTCAAAAATCTCGTTGGGAATAAACAATATGAAACATAAAAGTAACATTGGTGTCGGGGTAAGAAAGTTGCCTGGAAGAACGAAAAAGTTTTTGATCTCATTATTGATTTTGGAGTGTGTTTTATTCATCCGCCAAGTGAGGTGCTATATACAAGAGCGGCAATATATATCCACGTTCCAAGTTACAAAGCAACAAGTAAGTTACATTAAATTCAAAACAAAATACTTTGTAATACAAATTTATTCTCATTTGCTAAAGCCGAAACTTGATTTTAGAAACAATGAGGGTTCCACTGATATTAGCAAAATCGCTGCATATCCAGAGAGAATCATAAACGCGAGGTAAAAGCCTACCTGTTTCAGTTAAGATCGAAGCAAGAAATTTCAATTATTATTTAAAACCATCAATTTCTGTAAATAATAATATTTAAAAATACTGCTTTTGATCAGAGTCAATCCAACACTACGCAATTCAACTAAGCAAACTGTTTATATTGCCACCGCAAAGTGTGGTTCAAGCCTGGAGAATGGTCTAACCGTGATAAAAACCGCCATTTTTTTGGCAGACAAGCCAATCTTTATATAATCGTGATCACAGATTCGGAAAATAAACATAAACTGACCAGCGAAGTGGGCGTTTTATTTTTTTTAAATATTTGATTTAAGCTATTTTCTTGTCTAACTGCTGACTTTCAACATTCACAAATAGATGGAGCGACTTGTCCAACTAGGTGATATCATCAAAGTACACGTGGACTATGAATTACATCTTGTTTACGAACACTCGGAAAAAGCGGATCACTGGCTTAAAATCTACATGCCTTGCGTTACCCAAAAACAATTTTTCCCGTGAGATTCAATTGAAATTAAATTTCATTGTTTATAGCCATTGTCATATTAAGGATTACATAACGGCTACTATTTAAACTTCCAGTAAACAATGAATTTAATAGTAACAACTTCCAGTAAATCTATGAATGTAATGAAATCTCCGGTAAATTTGTGAAATCTCTAGTAAATTCATGAAACCACCAGTAAATTCAAAATCACCAGTAAATTCGAAATCACCAGTAAATTCATGAAATCACCAGTAAATTCAAAATCACCAGTAAATTCATGAAATCACCAGTAAATTCATGAAATCACCAGTAAATTCATGAAATCACCAGTAAATTCACGAAATCACCAAGAAATTCATGAAATAACCTGCGAAAGTTAAAAGCACCAGTAAATTCGTTAAATCACAGGAAAATTTAAAAAATAATCAATAGATCCATGAAAATGTGTGTAAAATTACGAAAGTATAGTGTTATGTATATCTACGAAATAACTCCTATATTACTGAATCATGAATAAATTCTTGAAGTCCCCCTATATTAATGAAATCAATAAATTCGTGAAGTACCCCAATATTAATGAAATCATCAACAAATTTAAGAAACCCCATATAATAATCGAAATTATCAATAAATCCATGAAATCCTACGAATCTAATGAAACCATTTGTACTTATAAAAAAAATCAAACAACAATTTGACATCAATGCTGAACATGCGGCCTCAATTGCAAAATTTTGTAATCGCCATTCAGCCAGTCATAAATACTTTTATTTATGAATCACATTCATAAGTAACAATTCAGGTAAAGTCATTAGGCGTATATGACAGTTATATCAAGCATTTGTTTGCCTCTGATGTTGTAATGGTCCAAAAATTCTCTTGCAACCTGTTCATGAACCGTTGCGTTATGACATTTTGTTTATTGCTTCGCCACAAAGCACATCAGCATGTTATTTATTAGTTTTAAAGATTATTTATTTATTAACTTTTAATGTAATTAACTTTTCCTCCGGCCTAGTTAATATCAGTTTTTATCCGAAGGTGTAAATAGTAACATTATGGAATTGGAGGAATACTGGTTTGTTGCCAAAATTAGTTTACTCACGACTCGAATCGGAAACCATAAATCGATCCATTGTTATGTTACATGGCGATAACATCATTTGTACGATTAGCTGATTATAAAGTTATTATTCAAAATCAATTAATTTAACAGTGAACAAATTATTATATCATTATAGAGGTAATGCCTATAATTCAATAAAAGTTTGCGCATGAACGCTAATATACATGATAAATATTTATTCTCTCCGAATTTGTAATTTCTAATCCTAATATAACTTAACAAAAACTACCTACGGATTTATTTCCCCTAGTCGTAAGCATAGCTGATGATCGCGTATATCTAACCATCTTCCATGACCGTACTGGTTATAATCCAGCTCGGCCGCATTAGGGCTCGAAATATTGGTAATGTCCAGCACTTTTGGAAAGAGAAACTCTTTTTTTAGAACCCTCATGATGATTTCCAACTTTGAAACTGGATTGCAGTCATTTTCTTGGGTATGCATTCCGCTGAAAAAAGGAACAAAAGTATCAAGAAATCCGCCTAACTTTGTCATTTGTAACCGAAAATTAATTGTGCAATTTTCTAATTTAAATTGATAAACCTACCAACTACCAGTATGAAAAACCCTTGGCACACGGGCAACCAAAACTCTCAGAGGCTTTTCCAAACAATCCATAGAAACGTACATCAAACTATAGTCATGATTATAATCATTGAAGAAACAAAAAGAGTCTTGGCAAGATTTAATGAGATTCCAAAGCGTTCGATTGAAGGATACTCCCATGTTATGCACCATTGAAAACCAGGTTGTCACTTGGGCTTCTGAGTATAAATGTTCCGGAAATGGTATTTGTTCATTGTTAGACATACCAGGGCTGAAGACGTTACAGCCGTCACATTCATTGTTAATCATGGAAACCTCGAAACTGTTTAGGATCCAAAATAAATCTTCGGTAACGTACCAGTCGTCCTCCAAGAATGTAAAGGCTCCTAAATAAATTATTTAAATAATTAAACTGAATAGCTTTAGTAAATGTATCAGATTTATTGTAAATACTATAATTACATACGCCATACAAATGCCGGGACACGTGTACAATGCACAAATGTTAATTAAAATTTAAAATATTAGGTTTGTTGGAAAAACTTGAATCCAGAAAATCAACCTTCATGAGTCTTCAATGCTGTAATATTATTATATACGAAATTTATCATCCACCAAAAGTGATGCTTGGGTTGG
>JAQGAK010002494.1:0-20020 GCA_034696945.1 Lipothrix lubbocki
TACATTGAAGCAATAATTTATAAAATAAGATTCCCAATTATGTATAAAATAACGTTATGAACAAAAGTGCATAACACCCGCCTGCCGTATCTTCCCCATCCAACTTCCTTAACGCATAACCACCTTATTGTTGGTATGCCCAAGAAGTTACATACAGCAGATGCTTCTCTATAAGAAATCTTCTTCTACGTGTAAGTGATTCAGTTCTGTATCCCTCAAATTCTATTCTTAAGCAAATCTATGTTCTACAGCAGATTATATTCTATCAAAAATTATGTTCTATAGCAAATTCTACACCCTAATATAGATCGTTCTATGGATAAGATGCAGATATCAAATTATGTTTCCGATATAATAGCAAGTTACTAGGAAAGATGGATTTACATCTTGAAACTAAACGCAAAAAGTCGCTTTCTGCTGCAAGCCATTACCATAAACCTTTTAAGAATGCTTCTGCATCTTCTAGTGTTGCCGCTGCAGGGGGAAATTTATGCATAAAAAGTCTCTCTTTCTCTTGCAACTGTGTGAGATTTTCTCTGTGCCGAGGACGGTGCGTTTTATAGAACGTTTAGGGGCAAGTATTATAGACAGTTTAGAAACAAACACTACTCGGTTAAAAACACAGACAGTTTAGAATCATAAGCTTTAAACTGCTTTTAGCAGACATTACTTTTAGAATGCATTACTGCGCGTTTAGAAAAACAAGCATTATTATATAACAGTTTAGGAATAACCTTGATAGAGAATCAAGCATTACAGAATTACATTAGTGTAGGAAGAAACGTTTTCCGCGAACGCATCCCCGCCTACGCACTTGCACTCTACTCCCTGATGGAAGTTTTATTATTCAAGTACCCATTACAGTAAATTACACTTTAGCACACCTTACCCGCTTTGGAATGAAGGACCCTTATGAACATCGTCTGGACAAATTCCGTATTAATGACTGTTTGTTCTTGAGATACCAAGGGAAATATATGTGGGAGAGGATAAAGGTAAATTGTATAAGCTTGGAGTTTGATCAATGTTCCACCAAAGTGCAGATTGACCTTTTAGGCATAACTCATCTCTTTAGGGCAGGATTTTTTTAGGCTGACTTGAGTGAGATCACTAATACTCGGTGTCAGCGAGGCTCTTGTTATATTTGCGGACTATAATTCATTTTCATGTTACAATGATGTATCTAAATAATATATACATAGGTTAGTCGACTTATACGACGTGCCTGTACAGATATACTCAATTTCAACGGAGGAGCTAAATAATGTTGATCTCATATACGCTGTACAGTGTATAATCATTTTATACTTATAGTATGTAGGTGCTGTATTAACGTTGTGTATAAATAAGGATTGTGTGTAGCCAGAAGAATGATTGAGTTTGAATCCTGTGACAACAATAAGCAGCTAGCCACCAATGCACACATCTTTATCATGGAGGAGCAGCCGTATTGTTTTATCGACCTTGTTCAGATCGAAGTGAATCAAGTGTTATTACTGTTATTATATATAAGGCTGCCGGTTTGATATTGAGGAACCGAAAACCGAGTTTCACACCAAAGGACAAGCATACAAAGTTTGTGTGCACAAGAAAAGCTACATTTTTCTGGGACCCGAGTCTTGCCTCGGATCGAATGTACTTCTCCAAGAAAGCTAAGGGTATGTGCCGGGGCAATGAGTATACGAAAACACCTTTTACGTGTAAATTGTATCTAGGGACTTTAATAGCAGGGATTTATTAAGGTATGTGGGGGATGATTCAGCTTTTAGCATGGTGTGTGCGTACTTATTAATATGTATAGTCAATGCATTGTACTACGAAGACATTGTTTTGTGTTACAGACAGTGTATGCTATTCGTAACAGTGGTATACTACCAACTGGATACACTATGTTTGTCTGTTACAAACTATAGACACGTGTATACTCAATCTGGGCTGTTGACGATGTAGTAGGATATGTAGGGCATATTGTAAAGAGGGGGTTGTCGGGGAGGAAATACATATGACCCGGGGCCAAAGATGGAGAAGAGAGAGCCAAAATTTTATCGCCCAACCTTTAAAATTGGCGTCTCATTTCATCGTTTATTTGACTCCATCAAAAGAACTGAATGATAAATGGCATTTATGTGTTCATTGGAAATTCCTAGGCTTGGGTAATGTGCAGGGAGTTACATGATATTTAAGTGTTCAGGACCTACCCAGGGATCCTATCCTGGACCAAACTTGGTGGCTTTCTTTACCCCTATGCTTTCACTTGTACTTATATATTCCCTCTATGCACACACTTACATTTTACATCCTGCCTACTTCACATACACACCTTCTCTGATATGCAGATATTTCCACGAACAAGACACTTCTAGTATGTACTTCGTACATTACAGATGCATCTCTGTAATTTTACTGGTGCATCTCCAATATGTATGTAAATAATTCCAGGGAAAGCTTATATGTAATTTGAATGATCCTATACTTATATGTAATTCTACGAACGAACTCGAATGTAATTTCGAAGATAGGTTTCTTATACGTAATTTCACATATACTTTGTTATTACATGCACTTTCACATATACTTCACCAATGAGACTCCCACAAACATAGCGCTCCGATGGTTTCACATGTGTTTCTAAAGCCCTTGATACTTTAATGGATCTTGATGCATAGCATGCGTCTTTATTACACCCTATCATCAAAGAATATGGCAAGATATTTCTCCAGATAACTAGAGTGCATGGCCATATTTCCAATACACACTTGAATTGGAAACTTGAGGTTTTCCTGGCTCCAACTTTCCCACTGATGGCTCCTTAAGCGATGTAAATCTTCGAGTATAAAGGTCAGGACCTCAAGTCCGTTTAGTGCCTCAAATTTCAGTCCTTACATGTCATCAATGGCAGTGTAAGAGGCAATCAATAAGACGGTTTTCACTAATGTCCATATCTTTGATACATATATTCCCAAAGGGCTGTCGTCTCGCTTTGACTAAATGTCTTACCCAGTCGCGGATTCTGTCTTGAGCTGGCAATGTTGGGAAGAATGATTGCAGCGTCTCTGCACTTTTGGGAATAAGAACCTGTATAGCCAGGAATGTGCACAAGATTACTACCATTGAGCGGATGAGATTCACGTGCGAAACTGTCTTCATGTTGGGTTAAAGAAATTAAATTGGACTAGAATGTGGTTATTCATCGCGTCCCCTCCTATAACTTCACTGCATAATTACAAGAATTAAGAAGGACTGTTGCATATTTCATATGCATGGACTAATTATACATGAGTTTAGAAACCATTTGAGCAACTTTCTATTTGGTTTAACACTATAGAGCTACACATTTAGGCCTTTTTAGCCACAGATTCAGACTTAGGCTGTAAATGATGTAATGAACATATCACATATAGTACATACTCATGTAATTATGTCCGTTAACAATGCATAAGTAGGAAAATGACATAAATGAACATTGTACAAAGTAAGATTGAGGTTGGGTACATATGTACGTGAGTTGTTGAACATTGGGTTATCAAAGTTATTAAAATAGAGCGTCACCCTGTGAGAAAGTGTGGATGTGTAGGTTATAATGGAGATGAGATCGTGTTAGAATACATGATGACGTTGATTTTCTTGACTATATTTCTCTTCCTCAAGCCCGCTGAGTGCGGGGAAAGGCAAACAAAGCAGTTCCAGCTGAACCTCCTTCCGCCTGTACCTCCTTCTCCTCCACCACTTCTTATTCTTCTTCTCACAGACTAACTAAGGAGGTCAATTAAAGTGATTAATAGCTTAATTTATAAGCGGTCCAGTTTTTTCACCAAGTCCGTTACACACTGTATCAAGGGAAATGGAGTCCAAAGTATTTAAAGCCCAAAAGTCCAAGGCTAAAGCAAACTTCAATCGTATCACGAATAGGCATCCCACTACTGTGTCTTTATACAGGGCAGCAACTCTATTTTCGCATAATTTGTGTATGAAAATGAATGGAAATTTTTGCGTACTGAATGTACATATATAGTGTATATAAGTATACCTTCTCTTAACCTATAGTATCTAAATGCCGATTTGTGTAGAAGATATGTGTTGACTATAATTTGCATAAACAGGAAATATTCATATATACATATAATACACATTTACAGATGTGTAGCTCTATAAATAAATATAATTCTATGAATTTATATAAATAGATATATTATATTACTTATTTAATATACGTGTACTTCTAAAAGTTGTAAGGTTGATCCGAAGAAGTTGTAGGACTTATCAGATACATAATGTAGTAAATCTGACTTCAGCTCCCTACTTCCTTAGTTGTTTATTTAATACATGTCCAATTCTGAACAAAAAGTTTAATGGAAAAACTTGACTGTTCTGCTGATTCGGTTTCGGTTAAGTTTGAAGTGCCTCTACAACTACCGGAATGTTTAATCCTTTAGAAGCAGGGGTTAAGACTTCCGGCTTAACTACATATAGACTAACCATTCCATTCAATTAGGAAGGCGACTCAGCGTTTCTTGGATGCCATATAGTTACACTGGAGATCCTGCTGTTTGATTTCGAAAATTGGAGATTCAGTAGGTTGGCAGGTTGGACTTTAAAATTAGAGTTTCGGCTATAGAAGAGTTGGAAATCCGTCTTGAAATCATGACTGGATTTTCCGTTACATTCGGTAAACAGTTGGATATTCGGTGGTAAGGATACTAACGATAAGAAGATCCAGTATGAATTCAAAATGGAGAAACTAAAATGTAGTTGGGATTCAGCATGTAAATAGAAGCATTTTGGATAGTTATCATAGTCTACTTAGTAAATCACCGGTTCGGCAGACAATTTTGAGTAATAAATTCAAGTGTAGTTTCTTAAATGTGGAGAGCTAACAAGATTCATTCATGATGATTGGTGGACTATTATTATTTACCTGGCACGGTCCTGAATCACATTCTTCAGAAATATTCAATCTAAAACCCACGACTTGACGTGTTTTCAAAAAAGTTGCCGAACAATAGCCTAATGCCTGTCTACAGCCCCTTTCTCCCAGATCGAGGCACAGCAAATCATATATGCAGAGCTGTCAGTTGAATATTAGGCATTATTCTCATATTGTGTGGTTATATGGAGTAATGCCGGTGATAGATAATTTTTTTCTTTCTTGACAGAGAGAAAATATTCGGAATCACGACACATATCAAGTCTGTACGCATCCATATTTCATGCGTCCTCAGGAAGTCTCGTAGTGTATTCTGTATATTCTTTGGTAGTTCCTTCTCTTTATAATCTTCAATAGCCTGCCTGGGCTTTCGCCGGCATGTGGAACTGTGTTCTGTGTGCTTTCTATGTGGAACAATTCTCATATAAATGCATGTGTCTGGGTGTGGGTTGAAAGTTCTTTATACCCAACCCGGTGTAATTAAGTGTGGAACCGGATGAATAGCAAGGAAGCGCATGTATTGAAGTCAGAGCTTGAAAATGATTACTTTCTCTATTCGGAGGATGAGAATAAGTGCATATGTGAGAGGGTCCTTCCGTGTCATTTACCATGAGTTTTTCCTCGATGAAACTCCCATCCCAAATACATGTTTAAAAAGGGATTAAAATTTACTCCAGACCGAATACCCGGCGGTGGATCCGAATTCAGAGTGTATGTAGGTAGAACTTCCAATGTATTGGACATTGTGCATCCAACATTTCGTTTGTTACATTCTACCCAACAAAACGACGTAAGATGACTACAGATGTCTCAATATACATGTGAACTTTTAAATGTACATTTGTAAATGCTAAAATGTATGCGTACTAATTATATATTGTAATATAGGTATACATAGACATGCATAGTCGGTGTAGAAAATATAAATACACTTAATATTGAATCTTCTTAAATATAAGTTCATCGTACATGTAGGTGTTCAGCATAAACTGGGGAAATAACTATGCAAAGATACATAAAGTTACTAAGTATTCATTCAGTAGCTCTACTTCAGCTAGCAAATTAGAATCGTAGAAAATGCTTACAAAAACTAATACCTTTCTATTTCTTCCACGTCCCCAACCGCTCCGCTAATGCCTTTTTCGATGAAGAAGTACAAACTACAAGCTGTAAAAGCTTTGTAAAAAGGGAAGACATGTTGAGAAAGACATTCTTGTATTTATATATACCTTGAAAAATATAGTGAATCCGACATAGTCGCTTCTGCTCTTGTCTTTCGGAACATTTTCTTTCTCATTGCCTTTGAGTACTTAAAAAAGGACTGCAGGAGGTCTCGAAAGTAAAATTTAGTGTAAATTCTCAATGTGTGCATCGGTAGTTTTTCAACAGCACAAATTCTCCAAGCATAATGGAAGAGATGCGTACTTTTGTATATGTGTCTGTGCACGGTGCACTGGATGTAAAGCCGAACCTATAGTCAAATCACTCTTTTTAACAACTCTCCGGTAACAACTCCCGACGAGGAACTTCTCCGGTAAAACATTTAACTAAAAAAGGGTTTATAGGTATGAAGAGCCATGGACTGCCGTATATAAATCCATGTCGAAAGCTGAAACACGAAGTGAAACACCATGGAAATGATCTACGGGAAAAACGGTGGGTGGGTGAAATCCTCCCCGACAAAGCAAGACCTCGGAGCAATAAGTTGGGAACAAGTAGTCTGTCTGCCTTTGGCAAATATAGAGGTGCAACTAAACAGTTCCAAACTCGCATATACAACTGCTGTTAACACTACTGCTGGACAAACAACCCCAGAATGTACGTATACATAGATAAGTGAACATGCTTCGCTCCGAATTGTGAAGATGCTCCGGCATTTTAGTCCGACGATATTTCATGCCATGGAAACCAGAAAGTCAAAGCTTGTAAAATGTAAAATGTATTCGATGGTTGGTATACGTGGTGCACACGTAGCAAAAAGCAAGGGCAATAGAGCAATTCAAATTCCACAACTAGCATTTGTGCATAGGCAATGAGGCATTGAGGATTCACCTCATTTTCCACATATATTGACTATTTGACTATGAGAATTCAGCCATTTTCAAGTTCCCCCCGCTCAAACGTCGTTAAAACTTTCCAAATTGTACTCGCTTCCGTACTAGAAATGAGAAATTGCCGGAATTTATGCACATGTAAATTTTTAATAGCTGCAAGATACATCCAGGCCCCTGCGTGTCGGTTGAGCTGTCTACAAAAATGTGTGGAATTAGCTGGTATTTGCATTAATGTGAATCAATTTTAAATATTTATGCCACCGCAGGAACGGAAACTTGTTGCATTAGAAATTTTGTACATCCGTGATTGAAACCGATGATCCATTATTTCAAATCATCATAACTTGTTTAGCATTAATGCAGCGTATATAGGGTGTGAGAGGGCATTTAAGTAGAGTAGGATCGATCGGCCAGGGTGTATATTACATCTCGTACTCTTGTTGAAGTAACGGATGCATAGTTGAAATTTCGTTAACACACGTACAAGTACCTACCGTATAAGTATCTATACTTATACTATGTGTACATATACTCACTATATATACAGATTTACTTACTAATATATGTATCGTGGAGATTATGAATGAGATCTTCGCGGGAGGAGCAAAATATTTTATTGGATAAGTTTAAAGTGAGGAAAGGTAAATGTAATCTTTTGGGATAGCAAAGGTGAAGAAGACTGTTTTGTGGCGAGGCCGAAAAGAGCAATCATTTGTAGGATACTTATACAAAAGCATAATGAGCGTACTAAAGACGTCAGGATTAGTTTGGTTTGTGGCCGGCCCTTCGTATGATGAACGTTAGTGGGCTAATATTTTGAGGATTATGTTCCCTGGAAAGGCTGCTGCTTCTAATATGCTGTTAAAGTTCTTTTCCAGGATGTGTGCAACCTCCAAGAACGCTCTACACACGAAAGTGCTTATCAAATTCGGGGAAACATGGTCCTCACACGAGGTTGTCGAGGGCCGTTAAAGATATTACGAGCTTTTGGAGGCTATGAGTAGGCCGTTGGAAGTGACTCCATTAGGCCAGTTAGAGTTGCCGAATGAGTTACTGTACTATCGGGTTTATGATGTTTGACGAGGATCGATCAACTGCTTGGTCACCTTTATATAAGTATAAAGCAGGTGTTGCAGTTGTTGGTATCCCAAAGGAATGGATGGCGAATTCTCCCGCATACAACTCCGATTCGGGCAGAACTGCTCAAGTGAGAGGAACATTAAGAACTTTAAATCTAATTACTACACCGTCCCACCTATTATTATCTAACAACAATAAATTCATCGTACTATTTTATAATCTAACCAGACTAACCAAAACTAATATTAGTCTAATGCAAATACAGTAGGTAGGATAGTAGGTACTTATTAAGAATCCTATGCTCAATCTAGTAATTCAATATAGTCTATACCAAGGTATATGTCTTATATCTCACAAGCAGTGTATGTACATACATAATATGCCCCGATTCCAGCAGCCATTATAATATGTTATTAATCTAATTCAATCAACTATTACAAACTATCAATCTAATTCAATCTAATCTAAGCTATCATCACCCCTCAACAGCTATTAATGGCAGTGCTGATATGATTTCCTTCAATTTAACGTTAATGCGATCCGAGGTCCGAGAGTATCTGTGTATCTCTCCAGCTCACCATCACCACGGAATCCGGGTACCCACCTACATTGGTTTTTGGCATTCACATTTATTAGCGAGTCCGTGGTTCGGTGTACGCCATTCCTCCAATTCGCTTTGAATTAGGTAACTAAATTGACTAAACCTGCAGGACTTCAACTTACCAATTTATTGAATACATACAACAATGAAAGTACAATAATAAAAAGCGACAAAAGATAACACATAAATAATATAAACAAGAAACAACGACGAGCAAAAAATGCCAGAAACATATATTATAACAAAAATTCTCAAAAAAAACAATTAATACAAAAATTCTAAAAAAAAAACAAATAATACAAAAATTCTAATAAAAAAACAAATAATACAAAAATTCTAAAAAAAAACAAATAACACAAAAATTCTAAAAAAAACAAATATTACAAAAATTCTAAAAAAAATAAATAATACAAAAATTCTAAAAAAAAAACAAATAATACACAAATTCTAAAAAAAACAAATAATACACAAATTCTAAAAAAGCAAAAAATACACAATAATACAACAATCAGTAAAATCAGAAAAATGAAAAAAAATACACAATAATACAACAATCAGTAAAATCAGAAAAATGAAAAAAATATAAACAAATACAAAATAAAAAGACAAAATTAGAAAATGTGTCAAAAATATCAACAAAATAAAGCAGCAAAAATGAAAATTGGAAAAAAATATCAACAAAATAATAAAGGTAATAAGACTAATTAGACAATAAATAAATAACATTCATATATAAAATTCGTCAATGATTACATTATAGATTTAACATATTTTATTTTATGATAAATAATTCAATTTAAAATTAACTGCATTTAGTATACATACTTATAATTATAAATATATTAATTGATGATTAAATTTAGTAAAAATGATGACATAAAGCGAGGTAAAAGTACTGAAAGAGACTAAAAATGGGAGAAAGCCTTTGTTGTCGCACGGTTACACCTTGCGGTTCTTCTATGTCAGCTCCAGCAGCACCCGGGAAACGGTGGAGTTTTCGAATTCCCCAAAAACAAAAAAAGCCTCCAACCAAACCAACGGCAACGGCCGTATACAAAAACTCAAAATAGCATTGCAATTCCCTGTGGCAATAAAGTGATTCAGTCCATTCACAATTATTCACACTTTTTCGGAGTTGGAAGCGGATGAAGGAATAATAAATGTGTTTCAAAGCAATAATTATTAATAAACCTTGAATTTCTCCAGTTAATGGCGTACAGGAGGAATAAAAAGATTTGCTACTGACCAAGTTTTATTATTATTACTTCTTAGCACACTGACAAAAGAATAAAAATAAATTTAAAAAAAAGTAGTTAAAGTGTGACCGGGTCAGGATGTCCGAAGATGCCTGGGCGGAATTACAGAAGTTGAAGACTCGGCGGAAGAGACTGGAGGAGCGTAAAAAAGAACGTCAAGATATTTTAAATAGCGGATTGGTAGTTAATGCGTCTGGAGCAATTCAAATCCCGGCTGCGGTTACGACTTCAGTTTCAAGTATGTTTATTACTTCCTTCCGGTTGACTTTATAGATTCTAAGATATGCTATTTTCCCCTGACGGTCTGGAATCGTCAGGCAGGGACTTCCGGGTTTTAAGTATTTGCGACATAATTGCAAAGGGCAGTATAGGTATTTTTATATTTTTTAAAAACATTTTTTGCATTTTTATTGACAGTGTCAAAGATAGTGTTTGACTAATTTTTATGGTTCCTAGTTCCTACCTATTTTTACTTATTTTTATGGTCTTTTGTTTTCTTTGGTTCCTAACTATTCTTGTGATTCTTGTGTATTTGGACGAGGAACTCCAGGGCGGTGTCGAGTAAACGAAGTACTTTTTTGTGTAGATAAATCATTGGAGCGAGTTTGATGTTCCAATTAAAATCGGACCTTTTGTCTACGGCAGTCGTTTCGTTTGTTAGAAGAAATACCCGAAAAGTTCAGTATAGAAGAAGTTAGACGATGGACACGAGCAATTGTAGAAGATTAGACGCCAAGGCTAGTCGTCCCAATTATAGGGAATTAAACTACTGACACGAGCAGTACTAGAAGACTAGACGGCATTGAGAGTAGTCTGAATAATAGAAAATTCGATGACAGACGAAAGTAGTCTAGTATAGAAAATTCGATGACAGACGAAAGTAGCCTAGTATAAAAAATTCTACCATAAACAAAAGTAATCTAGTATAGGAAATTCGACGACAAACGAGAATAATCTGGATTGTAGAAAATTAGATTAGACGGCGGATGGGAGTTCACAATTGTAGAGGTCGCAATGCCAGTGAAAGAATTTGGGTGATTAATGTGAACTGATGGTTATACTTGATGGCTAAACCGTGTCATGGATTCAGTTGTTGACTCTATTTGATTTGGGTTTTTCGGTACTCAAATGAGTTGCTTGATTTTGAGAGTACGGCCGTTGTGTATACCTGAAACTCTAATAAAAATGTAATGTATGCGTGATTTAAAGCGAAAGTTAGTTCTTTTGGTCGTTGAGTTAGTCATCCGTGTAGATATTCTCGCATAATTATCATGTGGGGGACTATTTTGCATGTCAGGAATTGACAAATGTGAGTTCTGCGGTTGGAATGACTTTTATTGATTTTTGTCATTTGGATTTTTTGAAGGTGGGAATGTGGCAGCGTCCGCGGAAAAGTCTCCTTCACATGAGGACACGTCGAAAGCAGGTAAAAATTTGTTTATGTCGAGGCGTACTATAGAACAAATTAGCTATTAAGGTAAATGTGACAAATAAAGGTTTGTTTTCCGTTGCGTATAGATGTCGAACAACCGACGGGTGTTCCTGATCAAAATGTAGAAGATAATGTTCTCCAATGTTTGACTGATGCGGCGATACATCTGCCGTTGGAATCCAGGCAAATTTTAGATACATGTAAAAAGACTTTGGGTACGACGATTTCCCATGACCAGATAAAGAACTTGTTGGAAAAGTTTGCAGTACAACAATTAATTGCGTACGAAACAATTTTGTTCTTCCTTGGTACCTGCTTTGTTGACTTTGTAGATATCGTCATCTTTTTTTGAACTTCTGGGATTAAGATTTAAAACATATGTGTATTTTTTGCAGGATTAAGGAGAAAATATCGGATGAAGGAACTATTGTTGAAGTTTTAACTGCAGAACACTCCAAGCTTCTGGCAATGGTTACGCAAGCTCCGCATGCGAAGAAGAGAAAAGGTTTGTGATATATCTAGTGAATGTGATCTGGATCTCTTAATCTGACTGTAAACTATTCTCATATTTAATTTTTGATTTAGCTGAAGAGAATGATAACGAAAAGAACGATGACTTCCAGACAAAAGATGATAAAAAGCCAAAAGAAAATGACGTTTTGGTACGTTCTATTAATATTGCAAACTATCTGGAATACAGGATTTGCAGATTATCTAAATGTTATGCCTCTTGTTATGGTAGATAGTTTGCTACCGAATGCTTTAGAAAAATAAATAAAGCTTGTTATAATTAAACCATGTAAGACCAATTCAAAATGTTTTAAAATTTAGAGTTTGCTGTCAATGGCCTCAACAAGAGAAAAGGAGAATAAAAGAATTGGTGAAGAAATTCGCGAGCTTTTGAGTCGTCCAAGTGCCAAAGAAAAAACTCTGGCAGAACAATTTCGTTCTCAAGGAGGTAACACAGTACAAGAATTTTGTCCTTATGGAACAAAAATAGAATGTCGACGAATGTCTTCTGCTAGTAAACCCTGTGCCCGACTTCATTTCCGCAAAATTATACAAGCTCATACTGATGAATCTCTTGGAGACTGCTCTTTTCTCAATACTTGCTTTCACATGGAGACTTGCAAGTAAGTAAAATGTCAGGACTATTCTAGGATATCCGCTTTATGGATTTAACCTAAAGTGAAACCTTTTTGGTCCCACATAGATATGTTCATTACGAAGTCGATTCTGGAAAGGCGAGTCCTACTAGTCCAACTTCTAAAAAAGCTACCAGCAGCATTTTAGAAATTAGCAAGCGAGAGATGCCGTCCTCTACAAGTGTTCTACACCCGCCACAATGGATTCACTGTGATTTAAGGTTTTTTGATATGACCACGCTTGGGAAATTCAGCGTAATAATGGCCGATCCTCCTTGGGATATTCATATGGAACTTCCGTATGGTACCTTATCCGATGATGAGATGAGGCATTTGAATATACCTGCCCTGCAAGATGAAGGCCTTATCTTCCTATGGGTTACCGGCAGGTTTGTATGAGTCATCTATGTACTAGGCTAATCAAAACTAGAAGTTCCATGTTGTTTTTGAAAATTTGGGACTTGGGTCAGCTGGAATATTACCAGTTTTAAAAATATTGACAGTATTCGTCAACATGATGACTAAATCACATGTTATTACTTCCCCATGATCGTATTACTGCTGTGTCATTATTTCCAATATATGGTGTAATCACTCGTGTATTCACTGGTTAAAATCAAAACAAAAGACTAAGTAAGCAGGGACTGCAAAACTTATCCAGATTTTAAAAGAGGAGGATGTTATTCATTTTATCGGTAATTTTTTTTACATTGTTAAAAATGTTACAAAATAACAATCTCGAATACATTTCAATTTGGGCTTAGTACTGATGTACATACTGCGAGTACAGTTTGTTTATAATCTCTTAGATAACAGTGAAACCATTACTATATTTAGTGATTTGGTACAGCCCGAAATGCCATGGCGAGTTGACCGTTTATTATCATTTTAATTACAGAAGCTGTGCGAGAAATGGCTCCATTTGTGCTCATTTCCCTTGTGTATCATATCTTTTTTGAACTATTATTACTGACGATATTTCACCACTGACAAATTATCCATACTGTAGTTAAGCAACATTGCTCTTGTAACATTAAATATAAACTATAACTATCAAGTACGACATGACGGAAGCTGTGTATCTTTAAGATTCTGTATTATAATTAATTGGTGGGCTTACAGTCAACGAGACTGCTAGTTCTCCATAAGTAGAGTATTGCTGTACTTACAGACATTAAGTTACATAATTACTCCTTTAGGGCCATGGAGTTAGGACGTGAGTGTCTTCAGCTTTGGGGATACGAACGTGTAGACGAACTTATCTGGGTGAAAACTAACCAGCTGCAACGAATTATCCGAACGGGTAGAACAGGTGAGAATCATTACATCTGGATGCTCGTCATTTCATGCTTTCGTGACTGGAATTATGATAAAAACATTCTCTTCCACTGTATTTACTTGTTTGAGTACCAGAATATTGCGCAACATTTTTATCTCTTCATTTGCTACACAGGACATTGGCTGAACCATGGTAAGGAGCACTGTCTCGTAGGGATGAAAGGTAATCCCCCGATTAACAGAGGACTCGACTGTGATGTCATTGTCGCTGAAGTACGAGCAACGAGTCATAAACCTGACGAAGTTTATGGTATCATCGAAAGGCTTTCACCGGGGACTAGGAAAATTGAACTTTTCGGAAGACCGCATAATATCCAACCCAACTGGTAAAATCCGGATTTATTTCTACTTTTCTTGCTTCTAGCTGGTTTTATGTTTCTAAGACTTATATTTTCATTGGAGTGACAGTGTTAGATTGGATTTAATTGCAATTTTTAGTATCTACCAATTACGGATTTTTCTTAAAGTTTTTACTATGTATCCCTGGATACTACGGAAAGACTTGTTTATTGGTAGTTAGCCAGATACTTATCAGTCAGTGTAGCAGACTTGGGCTGGCTTGTTGAAACAACTAACATGGAGGTTGACATACCATTAGTATGCATTCGATTAGAGAAAACCTTGATTGATAAATCAGATTAAGTTTAAATCAACCGGCCCAGCTGTTTCATCCTTTTCACTCCTTATTACTAATGACAGAATGATCTTATTGCTACAGGATGACGTTAGGAAACCAGTTGGATGGGATTCACCTTGTGGATGAGGAACTGCAACAACGATTCAGATCTCGGTATCCTGATGGCAATTGTATGGCTGTGAGCAAATGAACATGTCTACAGAAAATATCTCATAAATGTGATACCGAAGCCACAATACAAGAACATGTGTACTTTGCATGGGAAATGTCTTCATCGTTTTTTAAATCGAACGCACAACCTGTCGTTCGTCAAGACCTTTATCTGTGTTCACTGTTGCGACTCATTTGTCTCAACCATATTCAAGATAATCGATCCTTAAAGATCATTCCTTTCGAAGTCAGTCTTCCTGAACGGCATCCACGCCTCACTAAAATATAACGTAATTTATCGTAACGTGAAAAGATCAGGCATTTGATGTGATTTCGTTGCAAAACATTTGTCGTAAAATATTCCCGCGTGTTTCAATAATGCATGCCTCTTAACTGTAATCTAATTCATTCCTTTCTCTGCAATTTTTGCATCTACTTTTTTGTCAATGTCAGTATTGAAATAATTAAAAAAGGCCAAGTTGAATTTTTACGGACAAATGTGATTACAAATATTTATGTAAAGAACCAAGCCTGGTGCTACTTGTAAATGCTGACAAAGTATGAGTTGGAAAAATCCAGCTTAAATAATTTAAATATGTTATCTTATATTTTTAATATAGATGGAACTTTTACAGAGTAAAAGAAGGTAATTATTTATCTAAGTAAGGGCACTCGCAATATATTTAATTAAGTTATTTTGTATATAAAAATTACACAAATTGAAAAATCAACATAATATGATGAACTATACAAGGATTTTTTATTAAAATTATTACTAGTAACAGTATAGTGTATCGTAAATCGTAATTATTTGGGCGGAATGTAACGAGGAAGGCACAGTGCACCCAATGTATGGTGTTTCAATAAGGTATACATTATTTATATTGCGTAAGGTTGTGAATATGCTTGTGTGTAAACTTGTCGTGATAATTACTTCTTAAATAAAAACAAAAGTCAACGTATAGTGAAGAATTTCGACCCTTGGTCTACAAACTCTGGCAACTTATTAACAATAATAATAATCATTACCTAAAAAGTAAATAAAAGCTACGCAAAAATTGACATGTTGGGAAGTGTCTTGATTGTAAAGAACAATAATAAATACTCACATACGGAGTAAATTCTGGCAACAAACTGTACTCTAGACATGCTTTTTAAATTAAAATAGGAGATAAGTACCCTGACTTTCGCACTTGATTCACAGGATCCCTATGTAGAATAATTAAAACGAAAAAAAGACGAAACCACGCGTAGCGAGTACGCTACAACGTGTGCGGTAGAAATAAAATAAACTGAAAGTTAAAACTTTGGATAGGCAAACAACACAGGTACATGAGGGTATTAAATTGCTTAAGTATGCATACAATTCATAAAATAGAATTTTTTGGAAGTGTTCTAAACGAGAAATACATCCTCGGCATAGTTTAGTTTTACAGAAGCAGGCTATAGATGAAGTTCATCTCCTCCAATTGCGTTTGGTGGAGTTGAATCATCCAACTGTACACCTGTTAAGTCCCGGATCTCGTCTTGATCGAATCTGAAAAACAGAATTTATATTTGTTAGTAACGATTACGACTGCATGGAAATATTTAATTACGAAATAAGACATCCGAGATGAACCACCAGCTGACTGGAATTGTTAGCGCCGACAATTTTTAACTCCAAAATAATTGCCAGGACAACAAAATAGCTGCTGTATATAAACTAAGGCCATTATAAACACACCTGTCATCATCGGACCCAGATTGTTGCGAGTTAGCAGAAAGATGAGAGCCAGCAGAGATTTGTGAAGTTCTCGTAATGGACCCTCGTCGAGGGGTAAGGTATTGGTGATTTGCAGGACGAACTGTGATAATTAAATTTGAGCTGTTTGCCACCATCATATCCGTGACTTGATCTAGTGTTTTACCAGCTACTTCAATTCCATTTACTTCTAAAACTTCATCATTCACTCCCAAGAGACCAGTTGATTCAGCCAGACCTCCAGGGACAAGTCTGTCAGAAAAAATTACATTTACAAGAACGTGTTCACGTTACATCTGCAGCTATCTGATGATCAACATCATTCGATCTGATCTCCTAAATTTGGTCAATCGAAACTGACAAGGCACACTGCAGCAAAAAAAGTTTTGCTTTCTCCTTGGAACTAGCAAACAGTGTTAAGTTGTAAGAGTAATGAAATCCTGACCAACCTTGAGATGAAAATTCCGGGAACTTTTTCCAGTCCCTGTGGAGTAACTCGTATTGACGTTCCGTCTCGAATGTAGAACCCTAGAGGTTTATCAGAATTTTGATGCTTCAAAAGTTTGACACGACGGCAGGTCTCAGGAACAATGTCAACGTCAATAATAGCAGACACTTGACGGAAATCTTGAGGATTGGATATGGTAAGTTGATGCTGAGAAGTTTTCTGTCTCGGTGTAAAAGGAAAAATCCTATTTTTGCTATGAGACCCATTTAGGTCTGTTTGTGAATTCCCTTTACGCTGCAATAAAATCCGCAGGGGAGGTCTGGCATTTTGAAGTGCCACGGAAAAATTATCATCATTATTAATCGGGAGCAAGTCTCCATCCTTGGGGTCAGTATAACTTATTAAAAATGGAATATCTTCCACATGATGTAATTTCTCCAAAAGTAAACGGAACTCTTCGAAACTTGGTCTTGCCAATCTTTCTACAGAAAACCTTCGGAACTCCGCCTCAAACTGCAAAGAACAAATTACATCCAAAATATTAGAATCGCATCAACCATTTCCGCATAATTGATAATCTCCCGTACTCTATTATATTGATTATTTTTCTCCTGCAATGGAATTCATTTACAAGACTTATAATGCATTCATTTAATCCTATTACAATTATCCTAGCCAAATCAAAAATAACTACTACAGCATAATCTAATTACAATAGTCCTCTTAACTAATAATTAATATTTACAATAGTGCTCTTAATTAATGATTAATAATATTGCAATAGTCCTCTTAACCAATAATTAATAACTGCAATCGACCTTTTAAGCAATAACCAATAATTACAACAATATTATCAATTTATACTCACTTTACTCTTAACTTCGACATGACTGGCAGTCCGATTCTGGAATTGTTGTCGACTTTTGGACATGACTTTGGCATAACTCAGGGCAATCAATTCAAATAAATCAACCGAACAGTGTACTCTTCAGAATGGGTCAATGGTTAATAATTGTTTATGTGTATATTGAAAAAATTGTTATCTATTTGTGTGGTCTAATTTAATTAGGTCCCTTCCAACCTGCTCTCGAAGCCCTCGAAAATAGATTCTATTTACGGAAAGGGTCCCTATCTTCATATAATCTCTAGGATATCAAAATATCAATGGAATACAATTAATTTATCATACAACTCAAAATCTAGCAACAATAATAAAGCAATATTCGCATTAACATGGGGAAGCCAGAAATTCCTATAATTCCAAAAATCCACATGCACAATTAATTGCTATATATTCACGCCTGGACCATAAAGGTCACAAAGATTTCAATTCTGGATCCAACAACTTATGTAAATCAAAGAACTCAAGAAATTTTGTCGTCCAAGAACTCAATTGTGTTTCTCCAAGGACTCAATTTGGTTTCTCCAACGACTCAATGTTGTTTTTCCAAGAACTCAATTTCTTATAAATCAAATAACTCAAAGGATTTTTGTAATCCAACAAATTGTAGTCCTTAATCAAGAACTCAACAATTTTTGATAATCCAACAACTCAAAAATTTGTTTCTCCAAGAACAGAATTTTTGTCAACGAAAGGACTCAACCCAATTATGAATTTACGATGAAAGTTGCCGTTGTTGGTCACTCAAGAGTAATAATAACTCATCCTCTATCATAAGTTTTCCTTTCCTTGTGCACTAGAACAACCAAAAATAAAAAGTTGGGAGAAGGTGCCTTAAGTACAAATTTCTTTAAAAGGGCCCTGTCTTCCTAATTTTGAAATCAAAAAAACGGAAATCAATCCACCAAAAATCTGTAGATCGGTTTGGACGAAATCCCCGGGGGAATAATTAACAAAAAAAGGGTTGTAATATATAAAGTGTGTAATATTTCTATATGAAAGAGACTAAATAATAAGAGTTATAAACCAAAAGCGGCACACACACACACACAACTTTCACAATAATGCTAACTCTTTATCTTGTGGGTCTGTCTGAGGCATTCGTCCACCACAGGCCATTGGGATTGAATTCCATAAGAGTGATTCAACTTTTGGAAGTTGAAGAATTGCAGAGCAATATACAGCAATGTTAAGGGTATATAGAAGAAGTTGAATTGAATTGAAGATGAAGATGGTTAATAAAGATAGACAGAACAGAAGTTAACTATGGGATTTAAAGTATGGGCAAAATCTTGAAATCACTTATTAAAACTCATGAAATCACAATGAAATCACAATTAAAAATCATGAAATCCCAATGAAATCAAAATTAAAAAACTGCACTTTCCTTCCAGAAGCAGCAGTGGCGTTCATATAGGAATAAATAGCAAAAGGGTTCAAAATCATGAGTATAGGAAAGTAATTAATAATTAGGATATTTATGATTAATATATAATAAATAGCTATATACTTATATGTACTTATATATGGGTGAATACTTTAATTTAATTTTTTCCTTGTGTTGTGTATTTTGTGTTTATTATTGTGTACACTAATAGGCAGGCGGTTGGAATTTAAAAAATATAATTATTAATATTTTTTTAATATTTGTATAATACAAATTTTGTAATACAATTTTATGTGTTTTGTATCAGTTGAGGAGTTTAATGTTAAAAAGTCAACTGTGGGAGTGGGCACTTGTTTTTAAAATGTTTTTTTTCTCTCTCTCTCCGTTGAATATTTCGTTGGGTTTTGCCTTTGCTGTTGTTGGATATTGTGGGACTTTTGGTATATTGTGTGCTTATTATATGAGGGGCTATTATAATAGTAAGAGTTATAATATCAGAGTATATATGTATATTATATAGTACTTTAAAGGTAGGTAAAGTATATATGGATGATTTAGAGTGAGAATTGAAAGTGTGTACACATGAGACGGTGAGAAGTTATATTACAAGAAGAGGAAGTGGATGAGGTGCACTTGTTGTTGGGCACTGTCGCCATCATAGATGAGAGTGGAAGCGAACGGAAACACCTGTTCCCTCGTGCCTCTCTCCCAATCTATCTTCCTTTCCTTCAGCAGAAAGTTGAAGGGATCAGGCACATATTATTTTAGAAATTCCAACGTTTCTTTCCGCCTACGCTGCTGTCATCTTTCTTACGAGATGGCTTCGGCTAAAATTTATTTATATTGTTATTTTTGTATTTATTTTTGTATTTATTTTTGTATTTATTTTTGTATTTATTTTTGTATTTATTTTTGTATTTATT
>JAQGAK010002495.1:0-20011 GCA_034696945.1 Lipothrix lubbocki
TGACGCCCCATGTTAAAGATAGCCATAAGAGCAATGCTTAAGGAGCTGACATGGGGGGTGGGTCCCTCAAAAATTTCGCCGGAAGTTGCTGACGTAATATGTAGACGTTCCCTTACATCTTGGGATTGGAAGCAATCGCTTGATATGCATGATAGCTTCCACTGTAGGTTAGATGAATAGTAAGCGTCATAACTTAAAACTATGTATTGTAGCAATTGCTCGAGATAGTGGCAAGTCAAAATGTTCTTGAGAATGTTGTTGTACTTTCCTCACCACCAGGATAAGTATATGTATATTGAATTGTAAAAGATGAAGGGGAACATAGTTTTGGCTCTGCTTCAGTCATTTGTAATGAATGACAAGAGAGTTTTTTGGCACACGGGTTCCCAAAGTCACTATCGAAAAAACTGCTGGGCAATTTTTTCCTACTTACGGTTTAATAGCTGTCGCCGATTCTATATCAAGTCACTTCCCTTTCATGTTTTGGACTCAGCATTATTTGAATTAGCCAGCTGCAGTTAACTCACCATTGATTTCGACGCACTGTCCTTTCTTCTCAGTCCTACATCCTCTGCCTCGTTATGACTGAATCGGTGTATGTTTTGAAGGAAGCTAATCCAATAAAAAATGTGATTACTCCTCAGGGAAAATATAAAATCTGAAGTTGTTTCATAGCATCGAATTTTCTGTGGGTGAGATGAACGCCAAGTATTCATTAATGCACGATTGAACAATCTCCCAAGCGAGATATCTCTTTGAACCATACGGTTTCACTGGAACATTTTACACAGTTTTGGTCTTCATGTTATCGTGTACATACTTACGAAAGGTGTAAATAGACCCTTTTCGTTGCATAAGTTGACATATATTCAACGAGGTAGATTGTAATAGAAATATTTATATACTCGGAAACGTTGTTGTTTTCCCCTTACAGCGATTAAAGATTAGACAAGGCACTATTGCATAAGACAGAAATTTGTGTTTCAAAAACTTTTTTTTGAATAAGGATGTATGCGAAGAGTTATGGTTAAGAAAGCTGGATTGGGAACGATGCGTATTCCCGTTTACATTAGGCATCGATTATTGCTACGATTATTTATTCATGGCAACTGGAAGATAAATATGCACTTTGGCCGAACACCTCTTACTTGTGAGACTACTGACGCATAAATAGTACACACCAAAGACAAATGTCATTTTCATTTTCTTACTTTCGTTGTCCCGGCCTGTGACTATCGTATTCCTCCTATCCTATATAACAATTCAGGAAGGTTTATAACCAGCGGTATATAACTTCTTTCATGATACATACAATATCGTGTTTAAAACTGCGACTTGGCATGATTACTTTATCCCTCTCGATAAACAATTCCGTTATATTTTTGTAAGTTATTGCTAAATATTTTTATGTGAGGGTCACTTGCAAATGAGTGTGTACATTGTAGTGTTATCGTTGATAATATTATGTATATAATTATATTATTTGAATAGGATTTTAGAGAAGAATATAAATTGATTTCTAGTTTGCTCAGTTGTACATTAATAATTTGTCTAGTGTAATAAAGAATGTCGATGTTTTCATTGTAATTATTTAAATAATAGTTTTGTCTCTAATGTGGCTTGCTGTTGAGGCCGATATTAAAATCTTAATTATTCTAACCATTATGTAAATATTGACAATAGCAATAAACAACAATGCCTTTAGTGAGGCGTATATTTATATAGTTAATATAAATGAATCATTGCGGTTTAAAAGATGCTGTAAAGTGGAATATCAGAAGGATGTTTTTATTAAAACAAGTCAGTATTGAATTGTTTTAAATTGGTAAATAATCATATTGCATCATCAGAATATATTATGTTAATTTTTGCCAACAATTGTGTACAGTTATCTGTTATACGAAACTCGGGCACAAACACTGTAAAACTTGCTCGAAAAGTTAATACGAGCTGTAGGCATTTCGTGACTATTTGAACAAACAAACTATTTTTGGTATTCGACGTTTAGCGTATCCCAAAGTACCAAGTTATTTTTCCGATCAAAGTCTGGAACGTTCAAAACTTTTAGGTGAAAAAGTACTATATTGACTATCCATATTTCTTTATTATTTATATTTATTATTAAATTATATAACTACTTTTATGTAGTACTGTGTTGTGAAGTAAATACCAGGAGTGGTATCAGTGAAATAAATTAATTTTCTATCTCTAAGGACAGAATTCTTAATGTTGACAGGTTTTGAAAGCGCAATTTGGATTTTAGTACATTCGAGTTATTTCTGTATTTAGAAAAGTTAGGACGTTGGGATCCTTTGCCGACGTGTTGTTACCCTTTGCTTGCCACAAGTTTATAATGCACTATTTTTATATATTAAACACGGTACCGTGTAATAGTGTTTTGTTATTATTCTTAATGTTGTGTGGCGGCAGATTTCCATTGTTATCTAAGAATTTTATTGTCATGAGACACTCCTATGTTGTTTCTTATTTTGGAAATGATTGTTAAGTGTTAGTAAATCCTAATGTCGTTCCTGGCAACGTTGAATCAAAATTAATTCAGGACCTAGAGCACTGTTTTTTACGTAAGGAAGGACGGATGTGCATAAACATAACGTGATAAAAACTCATTTCAAGCCATCATAGAATGTAAAATCGCACAACCGTGTGTTTTGAAGTCTATAACTTGCAGATACAATCGGTCTCAGTCGTCAGTTCAATACGCTTTCGTTTAGTTCGACAATGTTGGTATGCTTTCCATTACATCTGTCACCACAACTAAACATGTGTGTGCAACTTTGATTTTTTATTGAGTTCATAATATATAATGTTTTTGCTAATAGTGTATCAGTCTGCTGTCAGTTTAAACAGATAAGTAGTTCCCTCAGTGAAGATGTGTTAGATAATTTGGTGTGTACAGATGTGCTAATGTCATTCATCGAATTGTTGATCGCCCTCATTTCCAAAGTGCAAGATACATTGACAGTCCTAGCCGCCACTGTAATGCTATTCTGTATTGTATGTAACTGTTATCTGTATTCATGCCATAGGGTATTAATCCATTTAAGGTTCCATTTCTACATCATATAATTGGATGTCGTGTGCATTTTCCTATATGGTTTCGAAACTTCGTCTTCAAAGAATAGAATTAATAAATGCCAGAAACGGTCTCATCCTTGTCTTTCAGAGTTTCTTGGGTGCCAAACCCCGGGCAAAATTGTTTAGAAACAAACCCTGTTGTGCATTTTGCACAAATTAATTTTCAGGGCAGAACTCCAGTGATCGCAACATGTTGTTTGGCAGAGAAAGTTAAGGAAGAAGAGAGAAATATAAAGAGAACTAGAGTCCATTAATGACTGCATGAAATACCAACATTGAAGGACAGGATGAACATAATTCATTTGATTTGACTGAAGTGGGTGGAGGGAGATCGGTTGTTGAATCCAGTATGTTTGGGTCTCCAAGTAATAGTTTTGTATGAGCACGGAATGAAAGATGGACAGAAACGCGAAACGGAAGCCATTCCGGGCAATTTAGATGAAGGGAGAAAGAACTCGTAGACAAGAACCTACATTTGTATGTATCATTCATGTCCCTTTCACACACCGCATTGTAAACGCGGCAGTCTGGGTACGAAATGCTAAGTTAAAGCGTAGTGGTAATATAAGCTCGGCTTCTCTGCCTGTATCCATCAGTCTGAGCACAAGCCGGGTAACCTGGATTTCTCATGTGTTTAACATCATAAGGACTGGCATGTACGACTATGTGTGTAGGAGATGATACAAAAAGAGACTGAAACAGAACGCGACGGGAGAGATTGTGAAATTTGTAGCGAATTCATGTTGAACAGTATAAAAGTATAGAGACATACATGTATGTAGTCGGATGGGAAGAGTATAGTGCGACAGATTCATATCTACGCCATCAAAAAGGTGGAGAACCCCTCTGGTTGCTTGGATAACTGGTTGTTACATCGACGAGACAAACTTCCCTCCTCACGCAGCACTTTTATCTGCCCTATGAAGTTGCTGTACTAATATCAGAAGTGTATGAAGACTCCGTGCTAATATCAAATTGTGTAAGAAGCCTGTGTGCTAATATCAGGAAGAGCGTGAAGCCACTCTGCAGACTACCGTCGTGTAGTATCAAAATGCATATAATCCTTTGTTCTAGTGTGTGGCGCATCTATGTACCAATGATTCATCAGCTTTCTTTAGAACGGGTTGAAATGAAGTTGACGATGGGAGAAGTTTGAACCTGGTAATTATGAGTAGGAAATTTCTTTGAAAGAATAGGCTGATTGGAGAATACTCAACGTTGTTACGCATTGTACTTGATATTGCAATATAACTCCCATAAAACATAGTAATGCAATAGTATAGTATGGAGCAAGCTGTTGTATTAAGTATTGGTTGATTTTCAAAAGCCAGCTACAAACATATTGTGAATGGTAGCTTCTTCGTCTTTACGAATCACTTGTAAGACATGATTTGTTCTTCTTGCAGAGCACTAAGGATAACCAGCCGGATGAACGTAAAGGAATCAGAGGAAGACCCAATGAGCCGATTTAAGCTAATTCGTGAAAACAAACTGCGGGAGTTGCGAGTAACTTGAGTGGAAATTAAAAGGACTGCTGCTAGAATCGATTAAGAACAACACAAGTTTTATACTGTAACTCTATGCATTTTCGCATTAGAGCATCACCCAGGAAGGACTACTCCGCTCCGGTTTAGCAGAACTATCTGTGCATGTAACATATAATGTACTTGTGTGTCATTAAATGTGAGTGAGTTGTAAAAGAGACTTGTGTTTGTTATTAGCGTTGAGATATTGAGTGGTTTATTTGTGCAGTGAACGTAATAGCCAACCACGTGGGGAGATATTTATTGCCATCATCACCCGGAAACATAGCATTGTTTAACTCTACCACTACAACTGCACACACATTCAACATCTTCTTCACCATTCGTCTTCTCTGCAAGCCTTTTGGTTCAAATTTCAACTGTGTAACTATGTGTGCGTTTCTAGGAAGCTACTTCTGCTGTATAGAATTGGTTCATGTATAATAAGTGCTTTCTATAACAAGTAACGCAAAATTACAAAGCAATTAAATAAATCCCTACACATCAAACAAGCGTTAATCATTTCTCTATCAGTTGTCTTCTTGGTCTACAAAAATAAAGTTGAGCCGACTTTGCACAACGGTTGGGAAGAAGCACTTCTACAGAGATTAATGTAAAGCTTTAATTTCAAGTTTGACGCGTGATTAGATTGTCGTTTTATAATCACACTACGTTTTTCAAGGATTTGTAATGAACAACTACTAGTTACAGAGCAGCAATGTATTTCTGAGAACGAGGAAATTGCTAGGTGGATGATGAATCCAAGTAAAGCTATTCTTAGGTGATAAAGTTTTATGGTTATACTGTACGTAAGTTAGTGTTCAGTGTTACTGAAGTGATGTAGACTCGTTCCGTCATGGATGAATTATCCATGGAGCGCGTGAGTCCAGCGGAGGGTCTCTTCCCTCGTCAGTATCCTCAACCCGATCGGACAACACCAAGTCCGGTAGTGATGACCAACGGAATCTCCTCACCTTCAGAACTCAGTGATTTATCCACAGACCTAACAAATAGTCCCTTTTCACCCAAAAACGTGTGCCCTAGTCCGTTGACCACTCTTATACGTGGAACGTGGCATCCCCATGTGTATGCCAAATCTCCACAAACTCCTACCCCCTTTCTTATCTCAAATATCCTTGGACAGTCTGCTGAAGTCAGCGAAAAAATGGAGACTTGTGAAAAAGAAGAAGAACTGGAGGAAGGGATTTTACCTGATCAGGATGAACACGTGGAAGCGGAAGAGGATGATGATGAGGATATACATACAATGCATTCCGAGTTCCAGTTGGAACTGGATGAACCTCTAAATTTGAGTATGGTCAAGAGACCTCTTTCCACTCCACCCCCCGAAACTAATAATAATACAACTACTCTTCTATCGAATGGAAGTGGTAGAGCTCTGAATCTCAGCCCTGGATCAACCATTGCTGCCCACCAAATTATAATTCCGACCACTCTGGCCTCCACCATAACTATTCCTCGTGCGAAATCTCCTATGAATGCACTACTTCCTAATAATGTAATTATACCGAAAGTGAAGCATCCCAAAGTCTTTTCACCCAAAAATGGTGGAAAAACCACTAAGGGTAAGCCGAACTACGTTATTATGTTATTAGTTTTGCCTTGTATAGTTTGTATTTAAGTTCCGTTTAGGGGTCATTAGCAATTTTAAAAGAGCTTGTTGCTGATGAAGGCACGCTGTGAATCATCACAGATAATTTGTTTCAGTAGCGTTTCGTTTCTATTTATGTTTGTGATTGTGTTGACAGATGATGTTGACTTTACAGGTCAAGCGCAAGGCTGCCAGGCTTGGTATTATTAATTGGGCAGTACAACGTACTTAGTAATTAGTTATATACATAGTAAGAACACAAGTTCCACCTTGTGTGTTTGCGATATGTGTTTACAGTTTGAGTCCTTCCATACTACTTCTGTGGCAAGCATATGTGGCGTTACCCGGATATTTACTGTATAATACGTACTCTTACAGCATACTCCAAGTTCCACACACAGTGACCATTCATTCACGAATTCTGTCATTGTCAGAGAGAAGTTCGGTGAGATGATAATATCTTAGTTAGGCCCCATACTTATGTACATAGGTATTCAGGTTTCGTATATAAATTTTAGCAACACTCTTGTATTAGCTACTTCCATCACAAGAAACAAAAAAACAAAGATGGTACTAGTTTGGATAAAATAAGTATTAACGTAAATTTATGGATACATACATAGTGGTAGTGGTAGCATATGATGAATCATTCGTGTGTTCTTTTCATGAAAGTATTAATAATGGCTAGGAAGCATTTATATGTAACCACGTACATGCGAGTAGATTTAGTGGCTTGTAATTATCATCATTTGAAAAGTACTTGAGTACAGGCTTTCTGCAGAAATTATGGAAACTTCGATGATGTTAATCATTGCTTTTGTGATAGTTGTTTGAAGCACACGGGAAAAGAGCGAAAGTACATCTTTATTTTATTGTATTGCTTCATGACCCCAGGAAGGCTGCACAGCTCTATAAAGGGATCTCGACTCTAAACTCATAACTTCACAAGGTAGAAGGAGCATTATGGCGTTGAGGAGGGTTCCCTGGGGATTGCACGAGACTTATGATTGCTTTGTGTATTCACGTGTCTTCAAATATAGAGCAATGATAATGAAGATTATTTTGATGAATCATTGGTCGACCAAATCTCCGAGCACTCAAATCATTGTGAAACGGCTTGTGCCGTGCGTCTGCCTGACTGAAAAAGTAATGACTGTGCTACCAAGCATGTGAAAACTCGGAGCTGCTCCTGCGACATGGGACGTAATGTGATGTTGTCCTCCTGTGAGTTTCAACTACTACTATGCTGATTAAGCTGGATATGGTTCATGATAGTTCTACAGATACGTTTCCTCGACTCGCACCATCTGGCTTTAATTTACTGTAAAATACTGTGATTGCAAGTCAAGTAGTAATGTAGCATTTTCTAGTTATGTACATACATGCACAAGAAGAGGTATATTTGGATAGATGAACTATCTAATTTGATCAACCGTCCTTTTTTTAGTCAACGATACGATAAGTACTCATTAAAGTCACGCCATACAACATTCCCTTGAGGTTCTCCTCCTTGTATTTATTGTGCACACATCTTTTAAACTTCTAAGTGAAGACGGGTCGTGACGATTTTAACTAAAAAATTAAATCAAAAACGACTTTACAAAAAGGGATCTCTTGGGGTGGCTTTCTTCTGTAATACTTGGGATTCAACATTTAACGGATATGTAAAACATTTGGGAATTGCGCAGGTTTGAAATTCTTGTTGTTTGAAATGCATTAATAAAACTTCTGGTATTTATGAGGATGAGTAAACATGTTTGTTTCCTCAGTTGAAATCCATTCCATAATGGAAGTGTCATTTGGTATGTATTGAGTACGGTATGGCATGTATTTCTATTGGAATATAGGGAATGCCGTAGTAAATGCCATGTAAACATGCTAATATAGAGCATGATTGGGGAGCTTTTAAGTTTTGAATCCTCTGGTTTGATATGGACAAGTTAGAACTAATGGAGAGAAGGGGCAAATCATAAATATTACATCCCATCCTAAGACATTACGTCAAATTCCAAAGCACTACCTGTTAAGAAGACATGACCGCTCCAGGTTGTATATCAACAACAAGGTTGTTCAAACTTAAAGTCAAAGCAATGCATTGAGTCATCTATAAATCTTCTGTTCAGTGAGCACATACTTTGAGTATCATGTATTTTACATGCCTGTGCATACAATCCCACATGTATACCATAGTATCTCTTAAAGGAAAATCCCTGGTGGAACTGCAGCTAGAAATATACTATATAGAGACAGGGAAAGGGAAGCTAAACGGGAAGGAATTCATTATCTTTGTGTTTGTTCCAAATTATGTGGAAATATGTATAGTTATGGTTACTTTATCGTGGAACTAAAATACCAGCGTAGTTGAGCGTAGTAGTTTCTGCAGCTGTTACTCGCCTTTCTGTTGCTGTCGCAAGAATAAAACATTCTCCCATCTACTCTCGTGTTTTCATGCTTTCACAACTAACTCGAAGGTAGGTATGTATGGCGTAGAGATTTCGTAATGCAAGGCGTAGCGTGTATAGAGAATATGGAATCGTATGTCAAATATGAGGTTTCAAATAGTACCACATTCTTCGAAGGCACAAGTTTTTTTAAACTACATATATTGTTTAAATATTTTGTGTGTATGTAGATACAAGATTTTGTTTACCAACTTGAGCAATCACTGGTCGTTATTTTTAGTTGATTATATTGGAGATAGGATCACCAGCCATCTAGCATTTAGCTGGTGCCGTAAGGCAAACATAACTGACATTTTTAATCATTGTGTTTTTCCCGAATACTGATCATCTTAAAAAATGACTGAACCAAAGATGGAGCAATAAGAAAGCAATAATAATAACTAGTTCTTCGAGCTTTGTAGAAGCGACTGGGGTCTAATTGTATTAGGTGTATAGTTAAATGGGTATTAACCCGACATTTCTGGTGTTGTTAGGAGGATTGATAAGTGAAGTGAGTGCATTGTAAGAGATTGGGGGATATAGAAATAGACAAGTGAGCGTATTTAGGGTGAGGATGAACCATTTAGAAGAATGTAATGGTTGCTCGAGTCGGTGATGATGAGAAGCAATAAATAATGAGGAGATGCTAGCTGGCTTAAATCCAAAGAGTCAGTGGAGCACATGGACAAAAACACTTCTCTCTTTCTCTTTCCTATATTTCTCATGCTCCTTGTACTTGGTTGCAACTTCTCTTCTTGCTCCTCTTCATGAAAGGTCGAAGAATAAGGGAAGGAGGGAGACGGAATCATCCGTCCGAAAGTAGACTGAATTAAAACCAGTGAGGAATTCCTAGTAGAAACTACCATATATAGAGTGACATTTGAGAGAGCAGGAGATAGAAAGACGTGGCTAAAAAGACGAGAGAAATGTGATGTGTTATAAAGGCTGAGTTGTCTTTTGGTGGGCTCGCCGTAAGCCCGTTACCAAGTGCTACACAGTTCCATAATGATCCAAATCGATCCGGACGCGGAGACAGAAGTGACTGAGGAATAGTGGGGAGCATAAAATGGTGATAGACAATATCTTGAACAGTGGGTTGTTCGCTCTCTGCAACTCTGTCTATCTCTCTGCTATTCTTGTTTCCTCAAGAATCCTGTGTGGATGTACACATGAAGAGTAAGAAGACGAGAAGCGTACTACAGAAGGAAGGCGGCTTGGTCGCACTCCTTTTCCTCTGCTCAACATATTATTATATCCTCTGTCCCTTTGTAGGCACAAAGACCATCACATAAATCAAGTTTGCTCGATCTTTGCGTTCTCCGTATATTTCGTGGAAAATACTTGCCGATCTCCTCCCATCACTCTTTTCCCCTCAAGTCTTCGTCTAGGTTTAACTTTGTTCCTTACTGCACAGCATGGCATAACATGCCATCTGCACCCACACTCAACGTGATTCTGGAAAGTTACGTACTTGTCGGCCAGTCTTACTCTGATCTAGTATTCACACGTGGTCACACACATACATTGATACAACATGATTGCTGGGGAAGTCTTGGACTTAACTATCTTGAATATCTACATTACATACCTACCTGTTTTAATCGGTTTAACCTGTATTAGCGGTTCAGCTTTTGTCAAGCTAAGCCAAAAGTATAACAACACGAATGGTAAAAATCTGTCCACTTTATTTGATAACCGTGTAACATCATTAAGTTGTGGTTTCTTGTATCTTGGTGGTTTCTCATTCTAATATGTACCTTAATGGCCCTATGAACATAGGAATTCTATCCACTTATATTCCATTATTCCTTAACTTTTTTCAGTGTGAATTATGAGCTGTCAGCTTATTAGTTGTATATTTGTCCAAAATTTCCGGAACGAGATGAATGCAAGTGATAGCTTACACTATCGCGAAGGCTCTATTCGTTTCTCCCGCAAACTTTCATTGATGTACTTGTTTATCATCCGTCGGATGTCTACAATGTGGGGATCAGTAAAGTCACAAACAATCCCGACAACAAGTGGAGGTCCTTTCTTTGAACATTAATCCACGTATCTTCAGCTCTAAATATAACATACTGAAACCCTTCAATGTCGAAGTCAGTATTAAATGTATGTTTTGAAGCTAGCTCAAAATCGTACATAACGTCAGGTATTGTAAAATGTATGAGCTCATGTATAAAGATAGCCGGACGTAACATTTCGAAAACATAATTTGATTCGGAGAAGAAGTTTAACATTTGTTTCTGGCTTTTCTCTTTTATGATTCGTATTCACCCGCACCCTTGTCTTTTTCAGCCGTTCGTGCATAGGCTCACCCGTATAATCAGTCCCCATTCGTTTAACTAGACCTATTTGGCATTAGCAAGATGATAACATGATTTGAAGCTAACGTCCTCAACTTTCAAACTAGTACCACGGTGCCAACAGCATTTATGTCAGAAAGTCAGTACTTCCATTATATGTACACGTGAAGAATGCAACAATTCTATACACTTGAATCCAATATTAATGTCATTAGAGCATGCGGTTGCATTTTTGTATTGCTTGAATGATGTATTGTGACCTGTAGTAAACTAGTCAAGATACAGTTTTTCGACGTTTTTAATATAACTTCCAACTAATAGGTTAAATCTAATCAGAAGATTAGATAGTACAGCGTCGATTTTAAGTTATTACTACATTTAAGCAAACGATTACAACTACTCAATTCCAAGAACATTTTGGATAACAACCTGGCTTCAACTTGCGACTAGTCCTGAAAACCCGCGTTTTAATAATATGTAGACCGGGTAAGACTTTATAATTAAGATAGTTCATATTTCTTGGATGAGGTTCAGAATTGAAAGGCTAATTATGCAAATAGGACTTGACCAGGCTTTTTGCGTATATTTTTTTTAATATTATTTTTAAGTTTGCATAATATTGTATGACTAGACTCTGTGGTATATTTCCTTTATGGAATTAGTTTTTTTTAACTTCCTGTTTTAATTTCAAATAGGTAGACATGAAAAAGTCATTTGTTGCAAGCACCGTCGAGATCGTCTGTTATATTTATCTGATTGATGGATTGATGATGATATCTGTAGATAATGAATCGCGGACTGCAACTTCTAACAACTCCAACATTGTGTGGAACAGCCTCGGACACTTTTACTGTATTGTGTACCATGATTTATATGGAGAAATGTAAATACATAAATACGTTGTATTGTATATTATACGTAACAATAGGTAAATAAACCAAAATAACATAATGAAATGGTTCGGATTAATAAAGATGATTTGATCTTCAAAGCATTCACGAGATTAAGGGAAAGGATTCGATGATAATATTAGAAATTGTCATGAGAGATCAGAACGAGAGTAGTTTTCATAGATATATGTACATACGTATAACCTATTATGTGTATGGTCCTATACGTTGTATCTACATATGCTACTTTTTGTGAGTGCATTCGCAAAGAATTTATTAGGGTTGAGGAGTGCAAACGGATTCGAATAAACTCTTATGACATAATAGTTATGTTCCTAATAACAGTAATGGTAATGGCCTTGTAGTGCTGCTTTGCATTTATTTATGTATACTGGCAGTTGAAATTCTTTGCCTTCCCAGTATGTATACATATACGATGTTTCGGAGTAATCTCAAAGGGGAAATATTCTACTCGGCAGGAGTGTTATATATGTATTTAAATTAACGTAGTTATTTACATATAAGTCAAAGTCACCAAAGTGAAGTAAAAGCTTGTTGTTGGTACTC
This sequence comes from Lipothrix lubbocki, assembly GCA_034696945.1. Lineage (NCBI taxonomy): Eukaryota > Metazoa > Arthropoda > Collembola > Symphypleona > Sminthuridae > Lipothrix > Lipothrix lubbocki. Next base: position 12,436 of record JAQGAK010002495.1, read on the forward strand.
CCTTTTGAACCGCATACTACACGTTTATAGTTGAGTACAATGACGGGATTATTTATCTTCAAACCTTGCACAAGTCCGTAAAAGTTGTGTTTCGAACCAATACATATATAAGGTATGCTGTGATTCGAAATCTGGATGGTTTGGACAGAGCAGACGATGTTTTTACAAGTGTTTCTCCTTGTTTTATTCGTCACCGCATCGTGTATAGTTACTAACCTCGTACATAGCAATGTAGGTATTTATTGGGTACCTTATAATGGGTAGTATTTTGAGCATGTATTCATTAGTGCAGTATCATCCTTGATTTCATTTATGTGAAGTCAGTTTAGTGAAGCTACCCTGACTACCCATTAGTCTCAGTATATCGTAGAGGTTCCAGAGTAATGATTTCGGTGTCAATGATGAAGAGTGAGGGGTAGAAAAAGCCCATGATGATGAATAATAATGCTGGTAACTAATAGCTGACTGGTCAAAAGAGTTCTTGGGAGGTTTTCATTGTATGCACATAGACATTGTAAAAGGAATCTAAAGTGAGAGAAACCGAGAGTTGGAGCGAGGAAGAGACGGAGCGAGGGAGCTGAAACTAGGAGCAACGGTTTTAATTGTAGTTTTACATCGTTATTCATCTGTCTCTTGGTCCGCTTAGAACGTATAGGAGGTACGCTCAAATGTCGACTCAACTAGGAAAACTGTCAGGCATTCAGCCAAATCATTTGCTAAGCTATTTTTCCAATGTAGTGCCATTTAGCTTATGTCGTCCTTTATTCCAGTTTCCCCACTCGTTCGCTCGCTCAACAACACTCACTCACTCAGTATAGCAAGTCCCGTTCACAAGATAAACTCTTTGCAGCTTCTCAATGTGGGCAGTCGCGCATCAAAGATTTGTTCCCTTGCTTTATATAAGTCTACTGTATACATGTTCTCCTTCATAATTACTTGATCTATATATAATTACAAATTATATACCTACGTATGCTTTAGTCGGCAATAGCTAAATAGCATTTATAGAAACACAATTAAAGACATGCGTTTGTTCGCTTATCAAGGTACCCAGATGGATTGTAGTGAGAGAGAGAGAGAGAGAGCGAGAAAGACAATGGGATAGAGAGAGAGAACTAGTTGGATTTCCAGAGCTTGCTTGATTCTCTGTGGCAAGCACTCGTCTGTGAGTGCAGCGATTTATTATGGGCACCATTCTATTGTTCTCGATTAGAAAATGAGTGGAGAAAACTGGAGCGCTGGTTCTCACAAACCCTTGTCGTGTTCTGCCTCCTTTCATTTATACTGTCAACTGTCATCTTCCTATGTCAACTTCTTCCAGGATTCGTGGCTGTCACCCCAGTATTGCAGCCCTTCTTGAACAATATTTCATTGTTCGACCGTTCTTTTTTGTTCTTTGCGTACTGTAAAGAACTAAATGACGGCTCAAGAGCAAGGGTTTTTACTCTTAGAAATCGATTATCATAAATATGATATATTCATCGCTATAAAGTTGACTCCAAAATGTAGAATTATTTTAAAAGTATGTTGAGAATGATTTTACAATATTTCGTCGTAAAGGTATAAATTGATTGATTGAGTATAGTCAATATAATTAAGATATAATAACTATAATAATTAATATATAATAACTTATTAATAATAAGTTATTCATATTCCACTTAATAATTAATAATCAATTTATTTTAAAATTGGTTGAGTACGTAATTTAATTAGCCCGAGTCAAGAACAATTGAAGGTAAATGTGTGTGGATGCTAATATTGTAACTAAAGGGTTGAGTCAACGGAGAGAATAAAATTGGTAGGAGCAATACTAATCTGATCAATGTGTTTTTGCAATGTTTTAGGTTCAGGAAACGGTGCGGTTAAAACTGGTGTAAAAAGAAAGGCGAAAGAAAATACATCGGCAAAGTCATTAGGAAGATCATTTGGCGAGAATGGGAGTCAATCAGAGGCGATAAAAGCAACCTCATCCCCGACGAAAGGCTCAGCCGTGATTGGTAGTGGTAGTAGTGGAAGTTCTCCACAACCACCGCCACTTCTGGAAAACGGTTCTGGCTCCTCATCCTCAGCAACGGGTGAGAATAGTAAGAAAAGAAAAAAAGCGAGAACAACTTTTACGGGGAGACAAATATTTGAGCTGGAGCGTCAGTTTGAGGTGAAGAAATATTTGTCGTCAAGCGAAAGAGCTGAGATGGCTCGACTCCTCAACGTTACTGAGACTCAGGTTAGTGCTTGCTCTGTATAAAAAGGACGATTATTATTATTTGCTGCTGTTTACAGTACTGCTTCTCCCAAAGGATATTTTATTTTGTGTTTGATGAAGTTTTGATGACGTACTCACACTTTACAACTGAATAGATTTTTCAGATGCGAAGGAGGATAAATGAAGATTAATTGCATTTGAAAGGATTTGACAGAACTAAATAAAAATATGTGCGGAATGTGTGTCGCATTGCAAATGCTGGAATGTGTTTTACAGAAGGATGCTTCTGATAGCGTGTATATGAGTATATAAGTATGATAAGTGGCATTTATAACTGTTATATGGGGAACGACGGAGCGAGACAGCAGTCGGGTGGGGAGACGAGAAGGCAATAAAAATAGTGTGTATATGTGTGATTTAGAATGAGAACTTGAAGGGAAAGTTGCTTTCACAATTGACAATGATAAGTGAGTATGTTGTGGTAAACGAGAGGTTCGCAGGAGCTCGAGCAACATCCAAACTTAAGGACGAGGGCTGTATAGATATACCTAGATATATTTGACTATTTAGTAGTTTGATAAAGTTTGTGCAGGTGTAAAGTAAATGAGAAGTGGTAAGGATTTAAAGGAATACAGATTTGAGTATATGAAAATTACGTGAAAAAACATGGAATAAAGACGATCTTCCACCCATGATAATAGAGCATGAAAAAGTAAGTGAGGCACACAAATGAGCTGTGGTATGTATAAATAAGTTGCAAGTCTTTATTGAGGGAGGTGCTTTCTCAATTATAATTCCCCTTTTGTGTTCCTCCTACATATCCTACCTCCTGTCCCAAACTTTGATCTTTCTCGGACGAGCTAGCAAAAGATTAAGAACAAGGAATCGCAGTATACATACTTGTGACTTTTGAGAGCTTTAGTATTTTGAAATGATTTGATGGTAATTGAAACATTCGACTATTTTCATCCCTAATAAATTATGGTACATGTATATAACAAGGGTGCTAATTAAGGTGTGGGGAGAATAGATTTTTTTCTCCTCCGTATACACATATCTATATAATGTAAAGTTTGCTTTGAAGACTGAAAGGGAGAGCCAGAGCGAGGAGAGACAGTAAGAAAGTTTTGGAGAAAAGAGATGAATGCTCAAGATTACTGGGAGTTGTTCAAAGCCCACGAGAATGTATGTAAGGGGGTACAGAGCTTGTCTCTCTACCTATGCTCCACTTATGAATTGAATATGTTCCCGAATTGGAGAAATACGGATGAAAGAGGCATTTCTCCTCGACGCCAAACTCCACTCTAGGGGTTTCTTCTTCTCTCGTAGGCCTTACTTTCCTTTTCTTCCAGACTTGTGTGCCATCATTTTGAAAAGCCTTGTTTCTCTTGAAAGTCGATCTATCCACCAGCCTTGGCAATTCATGCACGCACATGCAGCAGTGGTAGAAGTGTTATAGGTTACACTGACGACTCTTTAGAGTATTGTAGGGATACGTAAACTCATTGTATATACGGTAAAGATACATGTCAGCACATTGACTGTGTAAAAAGTTGTTGCTGACAATACCATTCGTGGTATCTTCATGGCCAAGTAGTATTGGCCAAGGGAAACCGTAGTGGGTCTTTAAATTCCTATATATCTGTCCTCTCTTCCTAAATCATCACATCCTCTTTTTCAACTTAACCCCTTTATTCTTTGTCCGCCTCCATCATAACTCCCTTCTGCCTTACAGCTACTAGTATTCGAGAGAAGGAAAACATCGAAATAGCATACAAATGTTGCGTGCGTCCCTTCTCATCTCATCATTGCTGTCTCTCTTTCTCTAGCTCTTATTATTGTACTCACTCCATATTTCTTATTGCATAGAATGAAAAACTTGGGCCTGTGTAACACATACAAATGTTCATGTTGGTACATTACACATATATACTTTGTTTATATGTTGATGTAAATCATGTGGAGCACGCACTTTCTTACGGATTTCTCTCTTCGTGCACTTTTAGGCTCGCTCCGGTAGGAGAAGAGCCTATTGATTCCTTCATTTTTGTCCATGGGTGCGTAAACACGAAATTAAATCAAATTTCATATTACACATTTCATACAACAACTTTCAATTAGGTTAAAATTTTAGGATTATGTGTCAAACGGTTTCAAGTAACATACTACAAACATTTATAAATTTCAAAATATATGCATTTTACTTTGCCTGTACAAACAAGCTCTAATCTCTGAATAGTCAATAGAGGACTTTTGCTACATATGATGCAATCGCTTTCCTCAGCTACCTCAGCTACCTGGTGTATGGTATGTTCTTTACGTTTAAGCTCAGTGTTTAATCTGTTACACACTCGGTTGATAAGCTTTAATAACATCTTCCGATTCTACGGCAATTAGGACCTTGACACTATTAGCTTTATTCTACCTTCCAACCCACATATCTACTTAACAGTAAATCTTGAGAACCTTGCTTATCAGAGCAATAAAGCACCCCGACGACCAGAATTTAGGAGGGTCTATTTACATCCTAAGTTCAATGGAGTTGATTACATGGATTCCGGGCCTAAGCACTGGTAGTTGAAATGCTAAAAATTAGGTATACATACCTGTCAGTGTGTGTTGGTGAAGTTCGTGCTAGGAATGGGAGCACCCCCGCTCCGACTCTCGTCAGTAATGTGTAAGGGTTTAATATTGAATTGTCATTCATCTTTCATCTGCACTAATGCACTTGGAGGCTTAAACACTCTCAAATTGCTGTAAGGCTCCATTGCTGACAGCGTGAATTTCCTTTGAAATTGACATGTGTGCCAACATGCATGTATCTCCAAGTCAGTGGTTCGCTGACTGAATAAATGCATTTTATGTACTCTATCTAACGTGATGTTGTGTATAGTAGGTTATTTGGTACCACAGACGAGGAGTCTATATTCATTTTACGAACTCCACCAGCCTCTCATGATAACTTCTCGTCGTTTCTCATACTCTACTTTTTTTAAACCATTCTTTGAACTTGACACTTTTTTGGAATGAGGAGATAAGTTCAAGTTAGGAGGTTGGGAGTTGTTTGTCCCTATGTAATTTGTACGATTTGACTGACGGAGTAATAAGAGATATGATCAATTGGAAGGGGTGGGTCAGGGATAATCCGTTCGATACTTGACTAATTCCGAGCTTGTATGTATGTGTGTTCAGTTCATAGGAAACTCCATTATAATTTGGTTTAGCTCTTTATTCCTTTGCGCGGGGCTCCTTATGTACACTGTAGTTGCAGGGTATAGTTTCTGTAGTTCGTCTCGAATGGTATGTGTATGTAGTGTGAGATAGTGAGTAGTAGTTATGGTGAAACCCTATTTGAAGTTATTTCACTCGAGATCAAGCAGCTTTATCCACCATATAGTTTATTATTATTATTATGAATGTTTAGGAGTGAGAGCATCGTTTGATGGGGCTTTGTCGTAATTAGTTTACAAGATTCATCATAGCTACTTCCAAGCACCCCCTGCCTGTAAAGCGAGTGCATGTAATCAGTTCATATCCAGCTACAGAATTTATAAATTACGAATATATGGTGAGCCTATGAACTTCCCACCGCATCTCTCTCTCCCACTGTAGTTTTTGTGACTTGATTTGCTTTCCACATGTGAACAGTCAGTCGGGTAGCCGAGCAATGAAGTTGATGAAATGAGAAATACAAAAGAAAGGAGCTAACGCCTTCTGAATTAGTGTTGTTGTTTTGTGTTGGAGCTTTGGTTTATCAAGCCCAAGGTTCATAGAATTTTCTTAGCAACTAGGACTTCATAATTTTTGGTGGTACGAATCTGTCGTGTGCTTGACTTTATTGTGGTGCTACAGTTTATAAACAGATCATAAAATTGGTATCCACCTTCTACATTAAATTAAAAATATGGTAACTAAACTTGGATTTTATTTTTTACTTGGATTGGGTAATTTTTCTCGCAATTGTTCAAATAGTTAAAATACGTAAACATTGCATCAAATTCTGAATGTGTGATTAGGATATTGTATCCTTAAAACAAAAACATCGACTACTAGGATTACATACTAAGTGAAGAGGGAGTATAGGACTTGTTGAAACCCAACATTTCACATCCTGGATCCGTTCTGTCATGTGGTATTATGTTTCTTCGTTGGAGAGAAATAGTTCACATGACGCAAACCCATTTAGTCTCTTCGTGTAGCAACTGTATTAATATACTGATTTTTCTTTCGTTCCCTTTTATGCTTCTGCGTCCGGTCTTTACATCCCAACAGCTTTCGTCCCCTCAGAGCGTAAACTGTTACTCCCTGACCAACTAACTCTCTCTCTCGCTTATCTTCAACCAATTTGTCACGAACCAAACTCAACTGTCGAGTTTTCCAAACTTTCAACTTGAACCAACTTTTACGACGCGCTATGCAATTTGATTCAACTTCACCTTTCAAATTCTCCCTTCTAATCTGTAATTCCTCAATGCTCATTCATTTATTGTCATCCTAGTTTATATTTATATCTATGGTAGGACCATGTATACATCCTTGCAGGTAATTGGACGAGTTGGGACGAACCTTTACTTTCTCCTCAATCACTTAGTACATACATACGCAAACTTACGATTCCGATTATTTTGACACCCAGAAAATCATGTTATGATGTTGCTGTAATGTAATAGAGGTGGAGAATACAAACCCGTTGTCACGTCCTTGTTTATTGGTCAGTTTAGAATTGTACAGCTTATATAAACGCATTATTTGTGTTTTATGGTAAAATATATTCCTTAGTTTCTTTACATTTAGTGTATTTGTAATATTTGTAATTTGTACTCACAGTTATTTATTATTTGATTGCCTATTTTCATTTCCTATGTGTTTCGTAACTTTCTGATTCGTTGTTATGTACGTTTTCATTGTACATATTTTATTCATTTTAATTTAGTAAGTTTTTATTGGAGTTTATTAGTGATGAACATGTAGTAACTGCAATATATTTAGATTATTTGCTAACAGGGATGGGAGGGATAAACCTGACTCGTCACCAGTGTAGTGGGTTGTTTAAGGAGGACGAGGTGCATCTTCTCATGTAAGAGTTGTAGTAGACCCAGACAAGAAAAAAAGTAGCACCAGGTAGCCCCGAACGGTGGAGCGTAATAACAGCTTGTTTTACGAGTGGCATTCAAGCTAAAGACCACACATATGTACGCTACTTTACTAGAACCTAAAGACTTGACGTAGGGAACCGTAGGCTTTGGGTTGGCGTATTCAGTGGAAACTAATACAAGCAGTTGAGGGATAATATCGGCTAGAATTCCCTTTTTCGGTCGGGCTTTCCACTTTCCAGTGGAAACTTTTGACTTTCCACTAACGTTAAACATA
>JAQGAK010002496.1:0-20005 GCA_034696945.1 Lipothrix lubbocki
TGTTAAAAGATATGGTGGACAGTGGTTAGTGGACAGTGGACAGTAAATTTCTGGCCCGTTATCGACATAACAGCCGAACGTTAGTCTGAAGAACATGAGTGGTATCACCTTAATAAGAACTCACAGCTAGCTAACAACCAATCATACTCGCGGATAATGTGACAGTAAATGAGTTTTCTTTACCAGCTAAATCTAATAAAATACCGGGTTATATTTGCTATACGGATGATCGTAAAATCGATATCTCGGGAATCGCTTTAAGTGCCCTCATCATCGTTCGTTCTAAAATCTAATCTGGACGTTTCTTCGTTAGTGTTGTAGAACATTTCTCATTCAAATTTTAGCGCTAGATTAATAAACATTTTCAAGCGTTTCGTTTCTGGTATACGAGCACAGACGATCATGGCTACACCTACACGAATAACAGACTAATTTTTTAAACAATTTAAGTTATCATTAAAAATATTATTAAAAACATTAAAATAGTACTAACAAAATTTTTAAAAAATTAATTAAAATAATTTTAATAATAAAAATATAGTGGGCACGTAAGGAATATGAAACTATCGATTCCTGTAAAATGGTGTTACTGTTTAGTTACAAAACTTTTTTTTAAATATTTATATTTATGTGTCAGCAGGAACAGGAACTTGCAAAAGTGACATTTGCAGATTGTCTTGCCGCCATGTGATAACAATTGCCGAACAACAACAAGTCATCTCATAGTGCTGAATTTACTGTATCGATAATAGTCGATAGTGCATTACATAAGGGATAAAACAGTTAAAACACAACAACAAAGTTTGAAGTTTGCCCTGTGAACTTCTATGGAATGTCAAAAGTCCGAAGGAAAAGCAAACAACAAGTTGACTGTGTAAAAGAAAAAGTAGGTAAGTGAGGGAAATGGTCAGTAGTAAGAGGTAGATCGAATAGTGATAAGACTGAATTTAGGACTGGAATAAGTATTATTTTTTACCTCCCGCCAACCCATATAACATCCATGACATAGCCCAAAATACCGTAACCTGAGCATCGACAAAAGTTCAAGGAGCTGTAAATTTAGCAATATTCCCTTATTTTGTGTGTGTGTGTACATTTTGAGAATATAAGCCCCGTGTGTTCTTGTGTGTATATAGAAGCGTGTGCCAAAGGAAGTCGTAACCGGATTTGAGGAAGGGGAGGGAAAACTTGGGAGCATTTATCTTGAAGACAATGACGATGTTGAAAGTCAGAGAGTTCGGAATGGTGAGACTTGAACTTGTATACAGCGTTTTATAGCTGGTAATTCGATTAGAGCAGAGCAAACATTAGCAGGACAGAGATCCGGATGACGGGAGAAACATGTCGTAGTAGCAGCAGCCTGTACTTTATAGCTACAAAAATCTATTTTACACACAGATTTCCCTTATATAGTAATAAATATATATGTATTGTGGATACTGGCGAAATTACATACGAAAATACAAAACTGTAACAACCAGAACGACAGAACTTCGGTGAACTTATTATTTCAATGAAAAACTTTTAAAAATATATGCTGCTAATCATTTGAACAAACTAAAACAACAATTTTCAGCTTAGTTTTCCTCGGAAGTTGCTACTTTTTGGAATCACCAAACCAATAAGCCTTATGGATGCGTTATGGTTCGTCAGGATTGCTGGAAGCTTATCGAAGTTACTGTGATCGAAGATGCGGAACTTGTATTTATGTATTTGGTTAGTGATTTTATATTATTTATTTATAAATTCTTATTTTAATATTTTTATTATATTAAATGGATAGACATAATTTGTTATATTGTACAGAATCTGTATCAAAATAAATAAAATACAAAGCTAATATATTATTTCTCTATTTAAATAGCACTGCTGACAACTCCACGAGTGTGGGGAAGCTGACAATAAATGACTGGAAAAATACTTACTTGAAGAAACCAGGACCGATGGTCGCTGTAAGAAAGAGTGATTCTCGGATTCCTAGTGATGACCGCCTGGTGGATGGTGAGAATAGTTTGAGTGTCAACACGGACCCAGGCAACCTATAAAAAGAGAAATGACCCCACTATATTATTTTAATGTAACTTCACACAGCACTCAAGGCTAGAGATAGATCTGTGAGACCGACTCCATGTACCCGGAACTGTTTGAACTCCCCAATCTACTAAATGATAACCCTTCGCTACCCTCTGCATCTCTTCCAGAATCTATCTGTCACTCAGTCGCTAATATAATCTACAGACTTACAGACCCTGTGTATACTATAAGGCTTCGTCGGAATCTCCCTTTTCCTCCAATTTTGTATGCATCTACAAGAATTTGGCTACAAAACTAGTATGGTAAGTTTCTGAACTGTATTTACTATCTCTGTAGGTATATCAAGCTTTTAATTTAAGAGATATGTAAGCGAAATAGTATATTAATCTTGAGGATAGGATATTCAAAAAATTAAAACAAATTATGACATCCCATGTTTTAACCATATTGTACGCTGTTCGGAGGTCACAAAATAAAAGTTTTTATTTTGGTTCCATCAACAACGTCCCCGGCACGCCAGATTCATGATCGTACTTTGCATATTTTATCCAGCCTCTCGAGACGGAGTTGATGGAAAATGATATGATCCATTATAGCCTTGCACACGTAGCAAGTGCCTTAGAGGATGCGGGAATCTGCCAAGAAATGAGCTGTTGTTATTCCAAAGATTTAGGAAAGGGGAAGAAGAAGAAGAATAATGTAAACGGGGCAAGAAAGGAACACCACGGTATCTAGTTCAATATTAATTGCGGGCTATTTGTCACCTCCCCTCCTCTCTGGACTTTTATAATGGGATGTCTCCGTTGAAAATCTGTCGTCTCAGATGAAGATTTTATTAAAATCCTCAAACGCTCTCTTAACATCTCCCTTAGTCATTCATATTCATATTCGGTCGTCTCGTCAAGTCTATACAAATGACAAGTACGTATGTAACTTTTTACCCTTTTTTCTCTCCGCACGCCAGAATTCACGGAAGGATGTACATATGTATCTCCTTGCAAACAACTGTCCGCGTACTTTTTCCATGCATAAAATATCAGGGAACATCCCCTCATGTTTGAAATCTCTCCCATTATATTTATTTTGAACTTATTCTTTATGGGTGGGATTTTGTCGACAAAATCAAATTTGCTGCTTTAATGTTAAGCTATACTCATAAATATTATCTTAAAATTGACTAAAATAATTTTATTTTTGAAGCTCTATTTTAGTAGTTTTGATAATTTTGAATTGTTGCTTTTTGCAGTAGTTATTGATTCCATAAAATTGTGTAAACTTTTCTAAACTCACCTTGTAACTACGGAGGTTGTCAACAACACAAGGTAGATAAGCATCCTTCCCAATGGTCACAGTCACATTTGGGATGGGTTGGGCAAAGCGTGGCAAGGACGATTCTGCAATAAAAAATATACATCACGAAATGAATATTAAAGGTATTAGAGCTTTTATCTTGAATTTAATTTGCCAGGATTCAAATAATCAATGTATGTACAGTTGTAAACTTGTAAATCATGAATGATGGTTAGTCTGTTTGTTTTCTTGCAGAGCAAATCATTTCAAACGTGATTTTAACACTTCAAAGAAAAACGCAAATAATTGTCCATCATCAAAGAATCTGGAAATCGGGTTAAAAAGAGAACTGCCAAGGGAATTGACTGGAAATAAGCGTCATGTGCATGACACACATACGATTGTTTTGATATCATATATTAAAAACCTTGCAGTCAACTAGTCAAGCTGGGGGATGAAAAAAGTGCGGCAAAATATTTCTCGAGTAAATTGACAGTATAGAAGGAGGTTGTTTGCGAGCAGGAGAGCTCAAAACTGGAAAATCGGATAAGTCTGTCTTAGGTGGTTTTTCCACAGAAATTTCCTTTTGACACAGGTTTTTTCTCCTTTTCCGGCCACTCACTCCCCGTATACAGATAGACATACAGGGACTTCTCCCGCGTCTACGAGGGTATTACCGCGAGCTTACTATATACTTATCCCGATTCGGGCTCTCCTAATAGAACCTTATTTTATCCTTATCATTCTTTTCCCGTTCAAGTTCCGTTTTACGTAGGATTTACTCTTGTAGTATATTCTTTATATTGTGCATTGGACATACATACATTCTACATAGTTTTAATAGGCACTATTATGTATATACATAAGGGATACGATAGCAAGGACTAAGCAAGTAGTTGTCTTCATTTCAGTTGCAGTCACATATATGAACACACAAAGTGAGAAGAGTTGCCTGGAGTTTAGTTACATAATATAATATCTGGCTGTATGGTCTGCTGTCAGAACTGTCAGGACGAAGACAACTTTTTCCACACTATTTTTAAATCCTTTCTTATGTACGGTGGTGCTCGTAAGGCATTTATCTGTTATTATTTTAACACCCTTGTGGCGTGTATACAAAATATATAACGTCAACCAGACCATCTATATTACCTAACTAAACTTATAGCTCTGCCGTAGAAGTAACCATGCTGTATCTATTTATATGAGCATACATACTCAACATCCTATAACCATATAGCTTTTAGGTAGGTAGATACTATGTAGCTACATAAGTATGGTTGCTCAAAGTGTCGACAAGCTCTGACTCCGTTACTCTTCCCTCGCTCTCTCACTTTCTTGCTGTTGAAATCTATCAAGTCAACAGTTTTTTTTTCTTCGTCTTCTTCATTTCATTTTCTACCTGCTCAATTTTCCGGTACATTTTCTCCCCTTTTCCCCTGGTTGTTTGTGTACATGTTGTTGTCCTTTAGAACGTCATCATCAATTGATTTCAATCGTACATATCAATCTGGTGGGGTTTCCCGAAGTTTTTTTTATGTGAGTATTACATTTTGTAGTAGTGCTACCAGTATATAGTAATAGTCTATAAGTACTGCTAGTAGGGTTATAGTAATAAAGATACTATATTAAGTACACGTACTTAGGTAAGTACAAAGTTACTTGCAGAGTTATAATATTGTACATTCATATCGGGCTACTCCTGGAAAAATGATTATGACCATGTTCTTCCACTTGCGGGCTTTACGGTTTGACTCGGTGGTTAATACTGTGGAGACAAACGGGTGGTGGTGTGGTGTGCTATCATCTCTGGTGCCTGTTTTTAGGGGTTACTCTTCGGTATTTATTATTTGTCTTGTCCGAGAAAAAAGTCCTGTCCTCCATTATATGAAGGCGTTCCTCCAACGTGTAATACTTATATGTAAGTGGTTGCGTGACGCGACTTTTTCTTCCTGTCATCATCACCAATATGATTGCTTGTAGCATGTTCTGTCTCTTGATTTCTCGACAGCCTTCAACCACTACTCATATATAGATATGTATATGTATGGGCAAGACGGTCCGTGTCTGTTTATTGGGTTGCAATACGGAAAACTTGGCCGGGTGTACCTCTACCATGGACAAGTCCTGCCACACACGCAACTCTTTCCACTTTCTCTCTCTCTCTCTCTCTCCATCGTCAACCCCTTCCGCCTCTTTCTGGCGACTCTTTTTCTCCTTTATCTTCACATAAGATCCAATTTTTTTCCTCCATTAATTAATCAGCTCCGGCTGGAAAAGTCTTTTCGAAACTTTTCTTCCCTGTCCCTGTACATGACTATACTATAGTAGTCTGTCCTTCCAAAAACCTCATAATCAAGTGTTTGACTATCATGTGATAAAGCCCTGTCCACAATGAAATAAGAGGTCCGTTGGGATTTTATCTTGCCTTCAACTTCTGCTGGTTATGGTTATCCATATGAGGCGATGCATTAAAAATTCCAGGGCAGGACATATTACACAAAAATGCGCTTACAATAGAATGTTAAGCAATTAATTTAATAAATTGTTTGTGTATCGCCTCATTATTATTTCAATATACGTAGGGTCAATTAGTAAATCAACTTTTCGTTAGAAAATGTATATGATAAAATTAAGCAAATTGTAAATAAATAAATCAAGATAAACATTCTATAGATTCAATAGTCAAATATACATACTAAAAGGGGCTAAAATATTAAAAAGCACGCCTCTCTATAAAAATTAGGACGTTTTTGCAGAACCTTGTTCGTTGAAGCACAAAAATCTTGTTTGGATTTAAATGCTGCAGAACTTGTAGAAATTATTAAAGCCGCAATGCTCATTGTGCTCCAGTAATTACAAAGATTCTTGTAAGACAATTAAAGTCTTCAGCTAGAATTACTTGTGGTGTAGAAAGAAGAAAGGGACTTGCGGCAGCGACAGTTATAAGACTATAAAGTGTATCAAGACAAGACAATGACAAGAAAAATCGTTTCTGCAGACGTGTAATCAAGAGGCGATTAAAAGTGTCTTCATATTTTGTAATTTGTTTGCTCTTGTGTATAGATGTGAAAAGTAGGTATCTATAAGTACATGATGTGATTTTCAGAGCCTTTGTAAATCCACAAAGAAGCATGAGCAAGCCCAAAACACTGTGTAGACTCTCATATAATGGCAATAGACATTAAGAAGTAGTGAGTCTTATTACACATCTGTTGTGAAAGATCTCGTGATGTGATGAGCTTGGTTGATATTGATGAGACAGGCTTGAGGTGTTCAAGGCTTACATGATGTCTTTATTATAAGTATAAACTACATACTACATGGAGATGCACCTGCTTACATACAATGGAAAGAAGAATCTTGTATACCTATAAGTATTTAAGCTATCTATATAGCGCTCACCGCGAAAGAGAGATACTTATTAGGTATCTTCGAGAGCCCCGTGCTCCTAGAAATAATTCTTCTGACCAGGAAAACATATAAGTAATACCTGTAGTTGGACAGTTGTCGGACAAGCCACAAGAAAAGCATTCTCTTTATTTATAGTAAACATTAGGTACATCACAGGAAGGTATGGGGATGAACTAAGAATGTCTGTGGATGTGTGTGTACAAAATATACCCAAGTTGTTTCATGAACGTTGTGAGGTTGTGAAGCTTCAGACGAGCCATAAGGGTGAGAAGAGCTTGCTAAACGTCGAAAAGGTATACATTGTATGTATAGAGTCTGTGTAAACGAGGAGAGATTGCCTTTCTTGAGAATTCTACGAGTGTCTTGGAAGCAATTAAACGTCCCGGAGATTTTTCATGTCACTCTCCTTCGCCCCTCATCAATATGAGGCGCATCACCTCTCACGACCGTTTCGCAGCCCTACTCATATTTTCTTTCAATCTACATAAGCCATTCCTAGTGCTGTTCTCAGAATTTTTAATACTTTCTCTTTATGAAACCACCAGCTTATAAAGTTGAACCGTCACTATCACCCCATCCCTCCCATCGCCGGCGGATCTTCCAACTGTATACAAAATGACAAGACCAACTACTAGATTTGTTTGTTAGCTTATCAACGTCAATATTCCTGGCATTTTCAGCCTCCTCTAACGGCTCGTCAAGCTATAATTAAACAGTCGTGTATACTTGTATTGTAGGTTGCTCCGAAGGCCTAAATTAATTGTACAGTCGTAACATTGATGCATCCTAGAGATCCTGATTAATTGTTAGTGTGATGATAACGACGCAATCGTAAATCATGGCTAATAAACTCTAATAAGTAAAGATACTCAACTCAAAAGAGGTGAGATGTACAATCTTCTGAAAACAAATACTTAATGTGTACAGATTGCTGGGACCTGCTAGGAAAATTAAATGAATTCACTAGAAAAGTCTTGCTACACTGATGTGGCGAATTATGCCTAACGAATTTTACGTTTTGAGTTCTAAACAACTGTTTTTATACCTGCACACATTTAATATCGTTATATGGACATGACTTTATTATTGCTATAGATACTTCATACCGTCGCCCTAGTATCTTAAAGTACCAATTTCTGTATTGAAGGTGTAGAAACTTACTTAAAGTAAGTACTAAGTTAAGTAAAGTACTTTAGGATCCTCCGACGACATGCATTTGAATTTAATATTTTTATAAGGACATGCATTTAAGATTAATATAATTACTAGCTTAATTTAATATCGTTATGTGGTCATGAAATGACTATAACAAAATAATGCATATTTGTTATAATTATAAAGATTGGATGCATGTCCACTATAAAGTCTATAAGCCGTATCCCTAGAGTTCGATTTATAAGTAATTTCCAAATTAAGAATTCCAAGCAGGGTTTTTTTCCTTTTTTGGAGGCTAAAATTTGCATCGACTACAGAGCATCCCGCCTTTAATGATGATTCAACGTTGCAGTTTCAAGGCTACGCCGGTAACATGAGTCCCGGTTATGGTAACATGAAGACTGAAGATAAACTGCAAGCTCTAGTGACTAGGATGAATCAATAATGTGTAGCCCTGGAAAGATACGAATATAATGGTCTTTGTGGTATGTAAGCAATTAAAGGATACATAATAGGGCCGAATTTTATAAAACAGCAATGAACTAATGATAGACACACAGAAGAGGAAGTCGGCGTTTTATCTTTTTAATGTATGTATGGAGTATCACTATATGTGCATATATTTATTACATATGCATGTAATATTTCTGTTCTGTATATCCGGGTATATACTTCATATAATGATAAACCAGCTTGTTAAGTTCTACTATTTCACGTATGATATGTACTTTACTACGCCTTGCTCCGAATTGAATTCTCTGTTTGATTTAGACAACATCGTTTGCGGTTGTTTCCTCTTGGGATAATTAACTCAAAATTTCTTCAACGTCATATACATAGGGAAGGAATCTCCTGTGTTTAAATTCTACCGGCTCAATTACCTTGCCTTGGAATTCCTAACCTGCTACTTTCTCCTGCTTTTCTCTTCCCTATAATGTATAAGTTGCTATGCTTTAAGCAGTGTTCAATTAAATATCTCAATGTACATAAATATGTACATTGAAGCTTTTTCACTCCGAATATTTTGATGTCTGCCCTCAAATCATCTTGTTGTCTAGACGACTGAATTTTAGTCTAATAATGCCACACTGTGGGCGAATAGTTATGCAAAAATTGGACCGGAAACAGCTTGAGAAGTATGTAAAGAAACGTTAGCATTAGTACTATCTTGTTTAAGTATAGGAGTCACTTCTTTTTACAAGAAGAAATTGCTTGTGCAATCATGTAGGGAAACTTTTGAAGCTAAAATTATTGTTAGTGTTTCTGGGTAAATGCGTTCTCTTGGGTCTCCCAAAATCTTTTGGGGGAAAGTCAATTTTATGTTTTAATAAATATTATTAATATATAGTTTTTGAATAATTTTCCACAAAAAGTATTTGAAGTTATGTGGAATCAATCAGAGACTTCATAATATTTGACTTGAATGAATGAACGATGAATTATTTGTATTAAAGCTTGAAAATAATACTTAAATAATTAATTATTTAGATAAAAGCTTTAAAAACGGTGATATTAAAATAAAAAATACTTATATTCAAAAGTTACTTACCCATATCAAATTCCTCCAGCATATTTTCCGCCTGCCTTGTACGTCGTCCTGAAAAATATCAGAAGTTTGTGTTAACATAATGAATTCATATATTAGCACATAATTGTGTTTGGAATAATTCCTTATTATGAGTAAATTTAGAAATGACGTCATTTTCATTTGCCTACAGTATTTATAGAGCCCAATTACAAATTACTGTAAAAAATGGCCCATATTTAAGCTATATCTCATCGAAGAGAAAGTTCCGTAAGCAAGACAAAATACAGGTAAGGTATTAGCCTCTACCCACGTAGTCAGCATGAATTATCCACGGTACTAATGCCATAGGATTAAAAGCTCAGGCTGCACTCGTGAAAACTACGATTAATCCTACTAAATTTTTCATGTAATGTCTTCAACGAATGTTCGAAATTACTTCCTTCTTCGCATCTTCTTTTCAACTCCCAAACCTTCACTTCACAATTCAGAGGTTGCTTTCTGTATAGTAAATATAATTTGTAACAAGGCTATACTTACTAAATAATGAATTTAGTCTGAGTTTCTTAAATTGTAACACCTGTTACTTGCCTGCAGTTTGACTACTGCAGAATCTTCGTCAGTTTAGCTATTTTTAAGAAATGTATGGTCAGTGCTGTAATTATTTTAAGCCAAATCTATCGCTTGTTAAGCTATTTTTACTTGAGTTTTTGCCCATTTTATCTATTTTTACGCAAACATTTGCCAAGTTGACTACTGCAAGATAGCCATTTGTCAATTTATCCACCTGCAGGCAATCTGTTATTTTAAAGTTAAATAGTTCTATTTTTCGGATAATTTTAAGATTGAACTAATATTGGAAATGGTAAATTCCAAAAACAAGGTGAGGATTTTAAAGATTTGGAGTGGAGGTGAAACACTTTCTCGGGAGAAAGTAAAAGCATTGCGTAAGTACACAAGAGCTGCCTGTGTCGACTGTCATGCATGGGGGTGCAATCGTGCAATGCTACAGTTTCGCTTGAGTATATACTATATAGTGAAGCGAAATCACGCTTTTCAGTATACAATCCTCTAGTTTGTAACCCTCGGAATGCTACAGTATCTGTAATAAGGTAGGATGATTATACAGTTCTCAAGTATATACAGACACCTTCTAACCAAAATGCTACATATTACCAAAGGCGGAAGCGTTTATAGTGGTATCACCCGCTTCGTGGACCATTGCTTGGGAGTAATGTAGTGTGAAATTAAGTCATATCTACCTTGTAATCAAAGCAGCACTTCCCTTCAACTGTTTGTATTTGTGCACGCTCAATGACCTTGGTTTTAATTCCGGACTCTGCACTTAACTCATTTCCCTCGCATTATATACTACAGTCATTCCAATAGCTGCGCTAAATGGGAATGCAAAAGAGTTATTTAATTGCAATTTAGTCTTGTATAGAGAACTTTCTAGCTGGTTTAGAGTTAGCCTACTTTTTATTCCCAATACTATAATTATAGGTATTTAATTGTCATTAATTCGCAAACTAAATCAAAAATTTTGCAAGCTCTTTTTGATTTAACATTAGAAAAGAATATACCTTCTCAAGAGTTTAGTTCAAGAGGAATTAAACGAAAGATACATATTGGGGTTTCAGGATTCTGTGTTAAAAGTTCCAAATGTGTGTGTTACAGTCGAAAATATAAGTAAAGCAGCCTGTGGTATTAAAAATGGTATTATTCAACCGCATTATTTGTTACTGACGGATGAGGCATCAATTGTGTCCACAATTCGTTACAATCATTGCAAATTCTTATTTATGACGGAAGCTATTGCAATAAGGTTTTTACGTCTTTTATCTTTGAAGTTGATGGAGTGGGAAAAGTATTTTGGAAAGAATTGCAAAGAATTATTTTTTGTCTTCTGTAATGGAATCGCGAAAAGATTGGGGCTAGTTCGGGCAATGAATACAAAGAAATGAGACTGATAGAAATTAATAAATCTCTTGAAAATTTCTTTTATTTTCTTCCTGTCTCTCTCAACATTCAATAGTGATGTAGCATTTGTAATCGTTATGCTATTATATAATTGCAATTATTATATTTATAATAAAAAGAAGCGAAATACATACACTGGGATACACTTTTCAAGCTGTTACCTTTAAACATGACTGATGATTATATTTGGGTCAAATGAGGCAAACTCTTATGGTTAAATTACACACTCGGATGCTCGGATTAATCATGCGGATGTCCATACAGGAGTTATGGACGATTGGAGGAAACACACCGAAAGGAATTATTACAGATGAATCCGGGAAAATTGTGTGTTGAAAACTTTCATGTATCTACATATGAACATATGTACTACAATGCATATACACGAAGGGATAACTTGAAACATGTCTGCATTGATCAATTTGCTTTTGCTAAGTTCCACACAATTTCTCCCTTCCTTTTTTCCCTTTTCCTCCTGCTTTTCTCATGTACTTGTGAATGTCTGCAATGTAATTTTTTTCACATCAGTTCCCCGTCAATAAAATGACAGATTGGATTAATGACGAGGAAGAAAGTACATAAAGTTTCAGTTACTCCCTCCACAATAATCGGAAGACAAGTAAAGTGTATATTGTACATATTTCACATATGTAGATACCTATACGGGTGTACAGAATTGGGGAAATCCTTATTTTTCCTATATGCTTCCGTTAAATCATCCATAAGCTACTTGTGTTATTTGGAAGAACGTCTTCCTACTTGAGAGCATATCCCCTTCACTTCTTTTCACGCTTTCACCCCTTCCTCATCCCTACGTACATACTGCGAACATCCCCAAATCTTCCGGTAAACTATGATGTAGATGGGAAACCGAACACGTTTCTTCAATTTATCAAGAAAATCTGGTATTCTACCAAATCTTTATTCGACAGAATCCTTAAGCGGTGGGTTTTTCTCGGTGGGAAATTATATTTTAAAAACCTTAAATCAGATGGGATACTCTACGTTTAAACGTTAAATTGCATTGGGTAAATAATCAACTGGCAGTCTCAGTCTTCCTTCCAAATGCTTATATTGTTTGCCTAATCTTAAATTCCACCACTGCTATTTCATTTTTGAAATATATGCTTATTACAGATATATGTGTTAAGATATGTAGGAAATCAAAGAAATTATGTAAATAAACTGATGCATATAACTTATGTGCACATACAAAAACGTAGCAACGATCGAATCCCTATCTCTAACGTAATAATGACTTATCATCCTGCATCTTCAAGTCTTCCTGCAGGGTGCAAAGGTAGGAGGATATGATCGTGATGGAGAGATGTGAAATTGATGCATAATGGGAAGAGCAGAAAAGAAGACGAAGAAGATCTGACATGGATGGAGCTCCTCGGAAGCATTTTCGAGAAGCCTCTCCTGTTATAGACAGATGCAGGCATGCATTCAAAATTCAAATGTACCATGTACCATATGGATTCCGATAAGGGTGCTAAATATGCAGGCGTCATTCATTCCATTAACAAGGAAGATGCTACTAGTACTATGGAACTTCGTCCAGTAAATGCTCCAAAGTTATGAGAATCAAGGTTTATATGACGAGAATACCGACAGATGCCTACAGCCAGCGCAGCAGATGAATCTCACACATTACTGCAATCGAGATGGTTCTGAAGGTGGGAAATGTAAATATCTATTTACATAGATTTTATTACAGCATCCATTTGTACATATATGTGTATTACAAGTATCTACATTAGCACTACATTGCCATCCGAAAATGTTTTAATATATTACCAGTACAAATATGGTGGATATCCAATGCAAAAGGGAAGCGAAAAATCAACATTTGGTGTACAAATGAGAGATTCGCTTCGGTCATATTGTGTGAGCGGAGACGAAGAAAAAATTACGAATAAAACTGATAGTCTCGAGAGAGATGATAAACCGTGAGATTTCAAGGTGTTGCGTGGGATTTGATGGAGTTACGCCGACAGACTTTTTCAGTTCTGAAGGGAAACTGTGGAGATGAGAATTTGTACGTATGAAAATGTGGAATATTCCTTCAAGCCGCTGCGTTTGGTTGGTTAGCATGGGGAAAGAGAAAAGAATTCTAAAAATATTAAAATGTAATAATATCAGTTGCTCACAGGCGGAAACTAAAGTCTTGTAAGCAAATGCTAGAAATATATTATGTGAATCGCTTTCTTCATCATAATGAATCTAGTAGCTAATGTGTGGAGGAGCGAGTCAAGTGTGGATCCACGGAGGGAGAAAACCGAGAAAAAACTTTTGAAGACATGCATAGGCTTATAGAAGCTAAACTGCACAATCCTATAGCATGTGTAAGTATGAAACTATTAACAATGTAGCAAAGTATGTGTTAAGTTATATTGGAGCTGTAGCTAAGTATGTGTTAAGCTATATGGAAGCTATAGAAGTATGTAATAAGCTATATGGAAGTTATAGAAGTATGTGTTAAGCTATATGGAAGCTATAGAATTATGTGTTAAGCTATATGGAAGCTATAGAAGTATGTATTGAGCTCTTTGGAAGCTATATAGAAGTATGTACATATTAAGCTATATAGAAGCTTAGCGTGTGCAAGCCTGCATGAAGGAAATGTGTAGAGTAGAGCATGTCTGACTACAGGGAGAGAATCTCATATGCTTCTTTCACTCTCACAACATTACGACAGGATGGGCTTTAAGTATGTCTTAATTTTTGAATTTATCGGGTGATAAATTTGTCGGAATGGGCTCTCTCCCCGTCCCGTCATCAGCCCCAACATTGCCAGTGATTTTGTCATCAAACCAAAGTGAGAAAATATGGAGTCACTCATATATGGCACCCACACCCATACGTTTCACTCTACAGCTAACCATCAAGTATTCTATACAGATATATGCAAGTATACAAGTGTCATCCAAGTAGAAAAATCACGGCTTTCACTGTATTAAGGAGGAAAAGATGGCCAGTGGACCATTTGCTCTTTGTCATTATGACGAGCAATCAAAGAAATACGGTGCTGTTGTCTTCCAAAAGCTACTTTTATTTACTCAAAAAATAACATGAATACAAAAACATCATATGTTCCTGAATGAAATTTCTTTCTACAATGAAAATTCAAGTGTTTTAGATTGCTTCCCGGAAGCTAAACTCACGGGGTAAAACCATTCTGCATCTTAGAATCATTTCTGTTTTTAGTAGATAAAGCATAATAATTTGAAATGAAGCGTTTCTCAGTGAATGTTTAGCATTTGTAAGTTAAAGTATAAGGAGAAAATACGTGCGTCATTTAAGAAAATACTGTGCGGATGAAATGAAAAAGAGTTGTTAATACTAAATATAAAAAGATTTCACACAAAGAATGATGCATGCCTCTCTCCCTCTCCCCCGTGTTCCCATCTTTGAGCATCGTCATAAATTAAAGATGCAAGCCTCTTCCCTTGCCAGGTCTGAACATTTTCTGTTTACAACTCTTTTGTGATGTCTATTTCACAAAATAAAGTTTCTCCCTACAGACGCATAAGTGCTCGTCTGAACAACAACCGTTTAAATACAAATTAACAGACTACTACACCCCAACCCACCGTTCATTTTCAGTTGTGTACATCCCTTTTCTCTTTATTAGCTACTAGACTAGTAGTAGTTGTCCTGAAGCCAGAGAAAGTTACTGGCTGTCTGTCTCACATAAATATATAGGAGATGAATGATCATACATAGTAAGACGGTGCATGATAATGCCCATGTATGTATTTTTGTATCTGCCCACGCCAGTTTTATATTTTGCATCCCTCTTTGCATTAAAATAGTTACAGTACTCAAACAGAAAGCAGTAATAGCTTTTATGCTAATAACTTTTGACTGTTCTTTTCTTATAGTCGTGATACTTATATGTATAGTACAATGATATAGCTTAGGACAATGAATGTTTATTAGTGTCATTTGCTCCATTTTTGTTACACCAGGCTTAACTTTACACATAGTTTCAAGTTTTGTATTTTTGTTTATTACTTGCAGTGTTTCTTAAGGAAATGATGCTTTCTCTTGAGTATCTTTTGAGCATTCGTCGCTTGACTTGTGCTTTATCACACTTTATTTACAACACTGCGTGTACATGATACAACGAGTAAAAAGTGTTGACAATTGTAATTTTATTACCCAGGATTTCTAATTCTTGGGGTATTTTTAAACTTTAATTTCCCGGCAAAGCTTTTTCGGCTTTCTTTCTGTAATATTTGAATAACTTTACTTACGTTAATGCGTATGTACATGTATTCAAATTAAATGCGTTGACGAAAAATACTACAAATAGATACATTCCTACAAAATTCTTCAAAATACTTAAAAAAACAATCTAATTTTATAAAGAGTTTATTACTAAAATACCACATGAACGAATATATTACTGAAATTATCGGAATTAAATGCTGACTAAAAATATCGGAATGGGATACTGAATTTGTACATAAAATACCAGAATTAGCGTTAAATATGCCACTAATAAGCCAAAAGTGTGTCCATTACAGCAGCAGTTTCAATAAATATCCTTGCCAAACAGAAAATCTTTTGCTAGGCGGGAAAATAGCGTGCATATTTTCATATGTACAACAATGCAGTACCTACTTATGGATTCTGATTAAAAAGGAAAGCCGAGAAGTAGCAATTAGTATATGTAGGGAAGGGAGGGGAAATTTTGGTAACTACACGTTGGTCGAGCTGCAGGATCAAATGGGGTTGTCTGAAAGAAAACCATCGTTGGCGGCGAGGGATCACATTCACAGTTGAGTGAGAAAGAGAGAGACTTTCGAGAGCTGTCAGAAGATGTGATGTGGTAAATGCTTTTATTTTCTCATATCGAATGTTTCTAGTAGGAATTGTGCCTCGTATAAACTCACGGATAGTATCTTATGTACAATATGAAAATGTGCATATATTTATGTTTAATATATAAAACGTAAGTATATAATACTATATACAAGTTACATATATACAGTATAGATATCTATAATCTATATTCACCTCCACTACGTCCGATTCCATTCCATTAGCTATACTATACATACCTACGTGCATACAGTGCATATGTTTGTATACCTAACCCGATATAGATACCTTTAATAGAAGTACAGACTCCGGGTTATGTGTATCTACACTGCGGATAAGCAATTGCTACTTAAAGTGTCTTTTTAACAATATCCTATCTCTGGATTATGAGTTGGTGGAACACTTTAGCATCCGATCCTCTTCTCTTTCCTCACAGAAACACCGATGAGCATACAGCCTGCTGTTGTTGTTCCTGACGACGCCGGGGAAGACGAGAAAGCCAGGGAAGGAATCAATCTTATAAGTATTACATGATTCTCATCGTCGTCAGTTTCCACGTTATACGAATTTTATTATTGAGCTGTTCAAGGAAACATGTATCTATCTTTTATCTTGTTCAACGACTCATCTAGTTGTTGCGGTGGGAAAAACAAGATTGAATATTACACACGTATACGATTTTCTCCCATATGCTAGCTCATATATGGCCGGGAAGAGCAAGTAGCAGACGTTGATTCGGAGAAAAGGCAAGAAGACAAATGTGAATACAACTCCCATTATGTACGTTTGACTTGAAGAAGAATACGTGAGTATTCTATATATGAGAGTTCACATGGTAGATCAAATGTGCAATATTACATGCATGCAAGTAGTATTATTTTTTGGTTACTGCACGATAAATTACTGGATTTGCTATACTTTTCGATTCAGTTTTGGTTGCTAAAGCAATATTTTTTCGGTGATATGCACTATTTTTGGGGTGTTATGCACTATTTTTTGGGTGTTATGTACTATTTTTTGGGTGATATGCAATATTTTCTGGGTGATATGCAGTATTTTTGTATTGATATTTACTTGAATATTCTGAGTTTTGGGGTTCTGAAAAAAAGGAATATATGCATGTTCAGTTGCTAAAAAGCAAGAATTCTTAAGATATCTGTGACTCGTTCACCCACAGAAAAAAATCTGGAAAAGTGGTGAAAAGGGACCAGAGGAGCTTGGAGGAAAAGGCAAGGTCTAAAATCCAAAACATGATTCTGAATGGCACTGGAGAATTCATGGTTTCCGAATAACTGTTTTCTATTTTTCTTACTCGTATGCACTTCCCCTTATGTCATATGCATGAATAGCGGGGAGAGTGACTGATATGCATTAGAAATCTGTAGGTGAGCCTTCATAGTTCACACAGCAGTTCCATATACTTATATAGTAACATTGTAATAGAGCACCCAATATTTCCCGACCGCAACATCCGTCATTCTTCCTTCCCTATGAGAATACCTCCCAAGGAAGATATCTCTACTGAAGGAGCGGGGATAAAAAAAAGGGTTGGATATTCCGCGGATAAAAAACTACCACTTTAGCCACTTAAATTCCTTGAGATAAAAACCGCTTTTCTCACTCTCTCTCTCTTACTCTTTATATATTTATACTAAATACAGGAAAACTGTTCTTATTTACTGTCTCCAGTATATACAACTGTACTGAATGATATATAGAAATCCTTGCTAAAAGATACACGGGCAACTTATTTCCTACTGAACGATATACAGAGCATCACTAAGTCAAGTTAAAGCGCCTAAGTTAAAACGTTTACTATACAGTAACTATAGATAAATATAGATAGGTACTTATATAGTAAAGCCAAACCAAGTCATTTCACACGGCGGATTTTTTTTATCCCAATTTTCGGTAAACTTGAAAAAGATGTACCGGTTTATTTGTACGATTTAGTAGTAGCGGGAATCAACGCACATCTCAACAGCTTGAGATCCTTTATATGTCAATGAATGAAACTAGTAATTGTAAGAGTGTAGTTATTCTTCGTAAGCATAAATATGCACGACAGTATATCAATATACCTGCATGTCCTTACGAACGTCCTTCTAATCCTAGTATGTATCCCCTAAGAAATAGACACATCACACTTGAATTTAGAATTCTGAGCAGTGATGCAGTAGTATAACTGTATAGTGTCTGCGTTTGTAGACTGTGAGCGTTTGTACTAGAGTAGATGACTGTGTGCTTGCTTTAAACAGGGAATTTTGCTTCTATCCCTAGTAGACAGATACGTTTAATAGAATACAGAAGAGAATGTATAAGTAAAAGTTTGCGCTTTATACAGTTTGTGCGAGGTTCCCGTTGTGGTGTCAACGCTTGACTGACTCCTGGATGAAATGACAGTAAATACTCAGATTTTCCATTAAAGTGAACATGTAATAATTATGATGGGGAGGTCTAATCCTCTGTGAAATCTCCAGATCATGTGAAATTATTCGACGGATAAATGTCACTAAAGCATGTACTAAATTCATGTTTGTTACCATCTTTATTAGTACGGATAACTTGCGAGCAGTCAGGGAATACAAAGATGCTAAAACTTGCTCTCCCTATCATAAATCCAGTTTTTTCACAGACCCGGCGATCCAAGGGAAGTATAGAAATGCATACATTCCTATGCTACACATATAGATGTACATGTACAAGCACTAAAGGAATCTTGTCAAGAGTAAGAAAAACGGGGGGTAGGAGATCTGTAGTAGTATATGCATACATACCCCATACAAGGAAATAAAATGAGTAGAAGCCAAAAGTTTGTTTTTTTCTTGGCACAAGAATTCATTGTAAAATTTTTCGGAATATATATTTCTACGTACACGTTATCTCCACTATGTGCTGAGCATATGGCGGAATATATTGAAGTTTAGAATAATATATAGGTTATGATAATAATGATACCGCCTATGTGCATACATGGAGGTTGCGGATATGCATGCTTTCATATACTTATAGACAAAGGTGTAGCTGCTATTTGGGAAAGACAATTTTTGGACACGGGAAAATAATGCTAATAAAATGGCCTTTTTGTATGCAAGTGTGTTGGCAGGAAATAGCCGTGGCATCCTCCTCACGCTCTCTCCCTCCGTAGGTTTAAAAGCCTCTTTGCCAGCCCGGCTCAGGTCTGTGGACTGACGAAAAGTCGAAGGAACATGAAATTTGTGCCCAAATACATTGGGACGTGCGTTATCATATAGTGAGGAATAGGATGAGGGATGGAGCGGAGTGTTCCTTAGGAGAGACAAAGTTGGAGGAAACGGGTCTCCGTAGAAGGAGGTAAATATGATAGGTTTGAATAGATGGTCCTTCTTTTGGCCAAATTTGAATGGTAAAAACAGACGGAGGGGCCCAAGGGAAACATATTTTTCCCGAATGAAAAATACGGGCCACGGAGGGACATCTGGACTCGAACATTTTTTATATTTTTGTCTCTCGTCTTTATTACCCACACCGCTATTACTAGTCCTCAGGTCTGGAGTCAGGAGACACAAACATGCGGCCACACAAACACATATTCTTGTATGTTTATATTCACGAGCTTTAACGGGGCAGAGTAGGAACTATATACTAGAAATATCTATTCCTCTGTAACTATTTCTTATATAAAGTACATTTTCTTATATGTATTCCCGCAATATCTTGTAGTATGTATAGTGACAGTTTTTACATATGCAATCACCATTTTCTAAGTATTGGCACTGGCTTTGCAGCATTACT